>JACXGK010007647.1:5826-24738 GCA_016801125.1 Novumbra hubbsi
TCCATGTCCCCTCATTTACCCAGTGACTGTCCTCGTCCATGTCCCCTCATTTACCCAGTGACTGTCCTCGTCCATGTCCCCTCATTTACCCAGTGACTGTCCTCGTCCATGTCCCCTCATTTACCCAGTGACTGTCCTCGTCCATGTCCCCTCATTTACCCAGTGACTGTCCTCGTCCATGTCCCCTCATTTACCCAGAGACTGTCCTTGTCCATGTCCCCTCATTTTCAAATCGTTTTTTGATATTTACATGCCTTGTGTAGGTCTCCACTGTAGTTCTGGACTGTCTTTGAGGCAGGCCATTACTGCTTTTTTACACAGTTTTCCCTTCATTAAAAGAAACGACCCCTAACCGTTCGTGGTTTTGTGTGGGACAATTCACCGGGGAAGCCAGACCAGAAAACCTCTATAAGATGTAATTTATAGCCTATATGTACATCACTGTACAGCCGAGTCTAGAGGTCACGCGGTGGTTGAACAACTTCCTTAACATGTCTGCATTGTCAATAAATCACAATCCACTAGAAAGCTATAGAGTTGCCGCTGCTCTTCCCGCTTGCTACCCTGCCTACAGCATTGGCAACTTAAACTACCAAAAAAAAGATTTGGTCAAATTAAATTGCCACTATTTATTTGTCTCTGTGTGTGTGTGAACCACATTTTCTCACGTGTGGCAACCCATGGTTAATCATGACTTGTCCGAACATTGTGCTGTTCATCAACGGTAGAAATAGCTTATTTAGACATGGGGTTAGAGTTCTGATAGGGGTTTCAGTAGTTTAGAAAGGAGAGATTCATATGTATAGAAATCAATTGTGATCTCAAAACAAGTAAAGCAGTAACAAGTAAAGCCTAGTCTGTTTTGTTCATTTGCAGAACATTTTAATTTCCCCTACTGCTTGTAGCTGAGGGTAATGGACTAGATGCTAGTTTAACAGTAGCGCAAAGTTGAACTAACATCCTTTTCTGTGGCATCAGCTGGTCCAGCCCTGCATGAGTCTAGACCACTGGACCCATGCCTTTGTACTCTATTCTATCTTTCATCACAGAAAGTAAAATGAGAGAATTATACAACACTAAATCTCTATCACCATCCATTGCCATTTAGGAAAGGTCAGATTTTAGCCAGATAGCTAGCTAACAAAGGACAGCCAAAAAACACAAGATGTACTTTTTCAAAGTTGTTTTGACTTTGATATGGTTGCTGTGAAGCCAAATCCAAACAGGCTTTCCTCCAGGGGTGTTTTCACGCGCGAGGACTACACTCAGCTTAAAGCTAATTGGCTAATTATTATTATTTATTTTTCCATCAAGGGAGGCCAAATGCTTGCTGGCAACAATCAATCAAATAGTATGGCGGCAACATCTCATACTCTGTTTTGCAGACAACGTCAGACCCAGGGCCTCTACACATGCTGAGATACAGAGGACCACTGTTTTCCTCCATCAGGTTATTCGTGTTTAGTAGATATTCTAGACCTAAGAGGAGCCAGAAATAGCCTTCATCCTTGTGGGTACCGGCCATATAACCTTGTGGGTACCGGCAATATAACCTTGTGGGTACTGGCAATATAACCTTGTGGGTACCGGCAATATAACCTTGTGGGTACCGGCAATATAACCTTGTGGGTACCGGCAATATAACCTTGCAGGGATTGGCAATATATCCTTGTGAGGCTGAATTGTCAAGTATACATTTTTTGTGGACGCAAATGTATCCTTCTTTCAGCTACCTTAATTTCTAATCTCTACATTGTTTTAAACCCAAACCTTACATTAACTACTAATTTTAAACAGAAACATTATCTTAACTACTAATCGCCACCATGATTTTAAACCCAGCCCTAACCCATAAGCATAAAATTGATTTTTTTTGTATTCACGGGAACTGTCCAATTGTCCTCAGTTTGCCATATTTCCTTGAGGGTTACTATCCTATACTTGTTAAGGGTACTTTTAAGTACAGTGCGACATGCTCAGAAAGCACACGTACACCGTGTGTGAAAGGAACAGATGAATACAGAGCTCACACGCACAGAGATTTACACGGTGCGCATCATGGGACATACATATTCGCCCCATATTCAAACTTATGAATCACGGCGTCATGACGCGTTTTCATACAAGCATGGCGGCGACGGCGGATGTAGTAATGTGTTGCGACAGTTCTCATGCCCACTGCCTGCAGGTTATCGTAAAGGCGGAGCCAAACGCTCACCATACTAAACTGTCATCTGTGTCTGTGGTCTTGTCTGGGTGTGTGTGTTTTGGTTTAACCGATCGAATTAAGAACAAAAGTTCTCATAAGGATCGTAAGAGTAATTAGCTGGCTTTTTACGGTCCCCACAAGGAAAAATCTATTTCCTGCTTAGGAGTTAGATTCAGGTTCCAGCTTACAGCTAGGGTTAGTGTTTGAGCTTTGGTTACTTTAAGGTTTAGGTTTTACAGGTTAGGATTAGGGCTAGATTTGTTTTTAACGTGTTAGTTTGTATAGCTAAAGGTTAGGAAACATGGATGTTTTGTGGTACGTGTACTTATGCATTTGAAAATGTACTTGTTAGGCGTAAGTAGCCGTTGCTAGGGTGAAATAGGGCCAGCCAGTCGTTGAACGGTTATTTTCTCTTTTCAAATGCAGTCATATACTCAAGTACAGCCATGTAGTCATATCGTCGTGTCCCCTGAATCATATTACACTGGTATAATGTGTTTTGGCTTCTAAAACCAAAATTCTTTCTTTGTGCGCTTGAGTTCTTAGCTTGGTAGCTTGTGAATAAACTAGCGAGACACACTCAAACAATTTTTTAAATTCAAATGGGGATCAGAATTGTTTTTCCTATTGCCTCTGTCCCCTAACTCTTTCCCTTTCTTTAACCTCGGTCCCTTAACTCTTTCCCTGTCGTTAACTTCTGTCCTCTTTCACTGATGTTACCCTCTGTTCCTAACACTTTCTCTGATGTTATCCTCAGCTAAATAATCTGTATGCAGTCATACGCTGTATGGACAAAAGTATTGGGACACCAACACATTATACCAAAAACAGCTTGTATGACTTCCCATTCTAAATCTATAGGCATTAATATCGTAAAGTTGGTCCCCCCTTTGCAGCTAAAACAGCTTCCACTCTTCTGGAAAGGTTTTCTACAAGATTTTGGAAAGTATCTGTCTGTATTTTTTTCTTCCAGATACACATTGGTGAGGGCAGATACTGATGTTGGAGAGCCTGGCTCGCAATCTCCATTCTAGTTTATCCCAAAGGTATTTGATTGGGCTGAGGTCAGTGCTCTGTGTGGGCCAGTCAAGTTCTTTCACACCAAACTCTTCCAACCATACCTTTTTGGAGCTTGCTTTGTGCAATGGCCACAGTCATGCTGGAACAGAAAAGGGTCTTCCTCAAACTGTTCCCACCAGAATTTTCCATAATGTCTTGGTAAGATGAGGCATTAACATTTCCCTTCAGTGGAACCAAGTGGGCTAGGCCAATCCCAAAAAACAACCCCAAAGCATTATCCCTCCTCCACCAAATTTCACAGTTGGCACAATGCAGTCAAGCAGGAAACGTACTTGTGACATTCACCAAACCCAGACTCGTCCTCAGACTGCCAGATAGAGAAGTGTATTTCCTCACTCCACAGAACACAATTCCACTGCTCACAAGTCCAGTGGCGCCGTGCTTTACACCACTCCATTCGACGCTTGGTGATGTTAGGCTTGCATACACCTGCTCGACCATGGAAATCCATGCCAGCAATCCGAAGCAACCGGCGTACAGTTTTAGCGCTGATGTTAATGCCAGAGGAGGTTTGGAACAGTTATTGAGTCAGCAGAGCGTTGGTGACGTTAATGCACTATGCGTCTCAGCACTTGGCCACCTCGGTGTCTCCAGTACTATCCAGTCTTGAAAGCCGGTTTGGTAACTATTGTTCTTCCAACTAATTTTATATGTTAGATTGTCAGGAGGTTTTTGCATGACTGCCTTATATATGAAAACATCAACAGGATTTCTTGCCCTTTTAGAGGTCAGAGACTTGCCGCTAACTGATGTTTATAGAAGACAGAGAAAAACGCAGCGCCAAATGATAGACTGGATTCAGAGATATCAGTACCAAAGCTGCCCACAAATAGCACATCTCCATAGTTAAGCAGGGACATAAAAGTTGGTTGTACAAAATCTTTTCTATGCCGATGTGACAGACATGATTGGTTCCTCAAATAGAAACACGTTTTGATCTTTAGTTTCTTCACCAACTTTGCTGGTCCCACTGGAACAAGCTGTTGCACCTGCAGTCGGATTTCCAACTGTTGCAAAAACATAAAACTAGGTTTTATGACCTACAATAATAGCATTTAATTAGTTCTATTGGCAGTGAGTACCAAGCTCCAATGCATTAGTGATTTTTGTAGAAGTTGTAAATCAGACTGCAGGTGCAACAGTTGGTTCCAGAGAGGGTTCCCTGACATATAATACTGTCATCTGCATACAAATGAAATGAAGAATTACTGATTTTAGAGTCAGAATTTATCCAGATACAGAGGGAACATCAAATACACATATCACACTCACAAAAAATGTCTTTGCATTATAATTTTCTTTAGGAATACCAACCCTATTTTCCCTAAGCTTAACATTTTGTTGTCAGATGCAGAGTAAAACCAGGAATACGTTTTTACTGTTTTTCCCCCAATCCCCTAATCCGAACAATTACCATAACTTTAACAGCCAAACATTTATGGCTAAACAGAATTGTATTTATGGCTAAACAGGTTTTACCGTCTTGGTGGGCACTCGTCCCATGTGCATAATAAAACCAGGATCAAACCCACACGGTTATGTATTACTATCCAGGTAAATACCCTAGAAATTACACCAACCTCACCCAAATCCCTAACTCCTAAACCCTTCAATGTATCAATGCTCTCTTATACTACCCCATTCCTCCCGGAACTAACTACTGGGGATCATCAGAAAATCCCCAAATATCCCTCTTCCGCATGGAGGCCAGTGAAATGTCCCCACAAGGTCAGAGAATCCTAGTTATAATATTCTTGCTGGGATTGTTTGTATAGTAAAAATCTTGTACACACACACACTCATCTGCGGGGTGCCAAGACTGTTGTGGTGTTCCATAGTAATCCACGAAGGGCTCAGTGTCACTGGGCTGTGTATGAAGGAGGAGGCATACGTCTTCAGATCACTCCTCCAAAGCAACTTACATTACACATTCGCTGCCTGTCGTACTGTGCATTTATTAATGCCTTATTTTAGTTCTGGGGCAGGGGACAACGGGATGATTTAGCGAGGACCCAGAGGTTTACTGGGCGGCTCGTAACTGTGGGATAGTACGTGTGGCCCCGCAGAGCCATTTGATCCCATACACGTACATTTAAACACAGAAACGCATGTGGTGTTTAAATGTACGCTTGCGAGATCTAGTGTCTTTGTGTGACTGTGGCTTGTGACCTGGGAGAGGGAGATTGGGTAAAGTCTCTGCGAAACATGGCACCCTAAGGCTCTTTTCCCCTTCACTGCCCTGGGGTTTGATCATCACCCCCAACAGGAAAAGTGCCCCCTACTGGCCCTGCAACATGGCTTCAAGCAGCTTCTGATCTCCCATCCCAGGACCAGCGTGCTTAAGGTTCAAGCCGGAAGTGGGATGCAGGGTGTCCTGCTGCTGTCAGAGGAAGTGGGGGAGCGAGACAGAGCCTCTGTTTAGCCGTCTTTGTAGGGATTTCTCCACAGCAAAACCAGGATCACACGTAGCACACACATCGCACGCATGTTTTTGTTTTAACTTTATTCATGCTTGAGGCGCGTCTCTTGATGTGTACAGAGAATATGTTGAGCAGTCCCAAGCAATTTTGTCCAAGAAAATATTTCAAACGTTAACTCAAACCATTAACTGCCGACGAGTTCTGGTCATCAATGATTGAATTAATGCTAGTAGTACAGTAAAAATCTTATATATGGACCTGTTAAGGTATAGATACTTTTTTACTATTTAAAAACAACACATTTATCTGTTGTCCCCTTTGTACTGATATAAATGAAGAGATTTAGAGATGTCAAGGTAAAATTGATTACATATATAAGGTGAGTTTATTTTAATTTTACTTTATACTCTAACAGATGAAGAGATATAGAGAGGAATTTTAAAAGAAGGGAGGGTTCCTAGAGGAAGAAAATGATTAACATAAGGATAAAAGGAGAGCAGAGTTGTGTTGATTAAAGAAATATCTGGATATGTGTTGGTTAAAGAAAGAGATGGATTTGTGTTGGTTAAATAAAGACCTGGATATGTGTTAGTTAAAGAAAGACTTGGATATGTGTTGGGTAAAGAAAGACCTGGATATGTGTTGGTTAAATAAAGACCTGGGTATGTGTTGGTTAAATAAAGACCTGGATATGTGTTGGTTAAATAAAGACCTGGATATGTGTTGGTTAAATAAAGACCTGGATATGTGTTGGTTAAAGAAAAACTTGGAAATGTGTTGGTTAAAGAAAGACCTGGATATGTGTTGGTTAAAGAAAGACCTGGATATGTGTTGGTTAAAGAAAGACTTGGAAATGTGTTGGTTAAAGAAAAACCTGAATATGTGTTGGTTAAAGAAAGACCTGGATATGTGTTGGTTAAAGAAAGACTTGGATATGTGGTGATTAAAGAAAGACCTGGAGATTTAGTGATCTAGACGAGTGCTGCAAATGTAATGTTTGAAGATAAAGAGCCGAGATGTGATAATGGCAGGTTACTTACTGACTGTCAAAGACGTTTTATAATCCGAATGCCTAATGATCAGGTCCACTGAGATTTGTTCTGCGTCAAAAGCATCTGTTTCACCTCTGACTATTCAGTAAGGTCATGACCTCTGTCAGTAGCCTGAGTACTAGATCAAACTATTTGACGGGGCCTAACCGTTTTCCCTAATAACTTCCCGATAATGACCACATCTGGTGTGATGCGTACTGTGGAATAGAGACCATACGGGCCACGATGATGTGATGTCTCGCTACAGAAGCCGCCGCAGGCTCAGAGTTGAGTTGAATCACCACATCTGCGAAACTGTTCGCCAAAGCAAAAACCCGGGTTCGTTCTGCTTCGTTGCTGACAACATGGGCTGTCTAGCAGGCTCACCGTCTAGATTCGTCTGATGTCTCCCATCTGACCTTACAGCGAATAGATAAGAATAGGCAACGTACAACATTATTTCTGTGTTTGTCCAGTCAGCAAACCAGTGGCTGTGTACCTCTGCGTTGTCCAGGAGAATCATTTTCAGTCAATTGAGCAACTTTAAGGGTCTGCAGTACACAGAAAAAAGTCAAGTCAACACAGGTTTATTTTTAGCCCCCCCACACACACACACACACGTGGACAATAATGCTTTATTATGTCTTTGGTGTCGTTGTCTGGCCATCCTGACCCTGCGTGGTGGACATACTGGTGGAGTGTTCAGCTCTGTAGCGGTGTATGAGGATGGATGCTGGCGATGAATGGTTAAGCAGCCATGGCTCGGTCAGGCAAATGACAGTGCTGGTTGCTCACTTGCTACGTAGGTGTGGTATGTGTGTTGTTGCATTGCACATTGGTGTGTCTCGTCTTTTCATATTAGTATGTCAGGGTTTTGTTTTTTCCAGCATTATTTGGGAACTTCAGGAGGATTAGCTGTGGCCTTGTCAACAAAATAACAAATCATGAAATGTCTTCTCCACACCGCCCTTTCTGGTTGAAATATGCTCAAGCTATGCTGATAACGTATGTCACCAGTGTTGTGCTGGGAGTCTGGTGGTCCAAGACAGCGGTTCTCTATCCCTCCGTCCTCTATCCTTCCATCCTCTAACCTTCCGTCCTCTATCCCTCCGTCCTCTATCCTTCCATCCTCTAACCTTCCGTCCTCTATCCTTCCATCCTCTAACCTTCCGTTCGCTAACCTTTTGTCTGTTGTTTCCCTCCACCTCTTGGGTTCAGCTTTTTTTTTCTGCCGCACTTCCCTGTCATCCCTCCTTAGGCCACCTGTCATCCCTCCTCGGGCCTACTGTCATCCCTCCTCAGGCCCCCTGTCATCCCTCCTCAGGCCACCTGTCATCCCTCCTCAGGCCACCTGTCATCCCTCCTCAGGCCACCTGTCATCCCTCCTCAGGCCCCCTGTCATCCCTCCTCAGGCTGCTGTCATCCTTCCTTGGGCATCAAGGAGCCAGACATCAACACGTGACTCATCCGAAGCTCTGGCAGGACTGTACAAGAGTGAAGGCAGAGAGAGTTAGATAAAGAGAAGACCCTTCTGAGGGGTCTCAGCTGTGGGCAGTGTTTAAGGCACAGTTAAAAACGTCAGTTTAACATTGCCCCAGTCTAGGCCCGCCTCGGATCACAGATTGACATATTCTCTTCCAATCAGCCGTCAGTTTGATGACAGGCCCCTCCCAGGTGATAACCTTGAAGTGATCGTGATCCACTGGTACACACACAGCCGCTCGACCTGCCTTGAGCTGTGAGCACGGAGGCAGGTTGACGACAACACGGAGCCTGTTACATCAGTCAGCACTGTCACGATGTTCCCGTCCCCTTTCCCCGACCGGCAGCCGTCGGGGCCGTTGGCCAGTTGTCCGAATCCTGCGTTGTGGACGGACGGCCGTGGCTCAATTGCTGTGATAGTCGTCACCTTGCTACATTAGGTCAGACTTACTGGTGGGTGAGACTTATCTTCTATTACAACAGAGAAGAAGAGTCCCCTTCCCCAACTGGCAACCACCTCACAGCCCCTCCCCCCCCACCCACCTGATTTGTCCCTGGAGTCTCTTGCCACCCCCCCTTCCCCAAGTGATGTTGAAGAGAGTAACTTTCATACATGACTGGGTTTCCATGGCTACAGGGTCTGGCAATGATCTCATGCTGTGATAGATGGGGAAAAGACCCCGCTGGGTTGTTCAGATGCTAGCATGCTACTGGCCTTTATCCTCTGAGGTAACATTTGGGAGATTTTAGGGAAAGAACAAGAAACTATGAGCTTGACAGGAGTGCTTGACAAGGCCTAACTTTAAATAGACCTGCATTTCAACATTGTTTTGGCTCCTCTCCTTGATTTTGTCCTTGGCGTAGGAAAAGCAGGGATTCAGCAGTGGCATAGATGGAGAGAGAGAGATGGGGATAAGAGCCTTTCCCGTAAACAGCCGTAACTCAGCAAGACGGCTGGGTTTATAGAAAATCTGTTATTCCGGATTATTCTGTTAATGAGTGACTGTATGTTTCGCTGGGGGCATGAAGGAGAGCCCGGGTCCTTGGCAGGAGATTTACAGTCCCTGAATTCCTGGATTTCATCATTGCTGTTTTTTGTACCTGGAGGAGGAATCGCTATGGCCTCCTGCACTCACTGTGTCTAGAGCACTGACGCTGCACTCACTGTGTCTAGAGCACTGACGCTGCACTCACTGTGTCTAGAGCACTGACGTTGCACTCACTGTGTCTAGAGCACTGACGCTGCACTCACTGTGTCTAGAGCACTGACGCTGCACTCACTGTGTCTAGAGCACTGACGCTGCACTCACTGTGTATAGAGCACTGACGCTGCACTCACTGTGTCTAGAGCACTGACGCTGCACTCACTGTGTATAGAGCACTGACGCTGCACTCACTGTGTCTAGAGCACTGACGCTGCACTCACTGTGTATAGAGCACAGGACGTTGAAAAGACTTCTTCCAGGTTGATTTGCTCAGGGGGCCTCAACCAGAAACACACATGCACACACACTTATTTTTCATTTAGCATCGTTTTTTATGTTTTTGTTAACAATGTCTTTGTTTTTATAGAAAAAGTAGTTATTGCCATTTCATTGGATAGTGATCCAGTGGGTACGATGAAGTATGCTGAAACACTGGGGCAAATTCCCAACGGGGACTAATTTCACATCAGGGAAAGACAACCTATAGCTCAATGGGCAGCTTTGCTCAAGTTCAATAAACCTTGAACATTTTGGCTGTTTTTCTCTTGAGGAGGTTGGGTTAGGGTAAATCAAAGTGACTGGCCACCTAAATAAGGTCTTTATTGCTCTGTGCTGAGATGCTGTCCCTTGGTGTAAGGTCTGCCTCCACCACCATCCTCAACCTTTCCGCCAGGCTGGGAAACACTCCTTTTATCCACCCAATCCCTTGAACGCACCCCTCACAGCAGATCCAAAACACAAGTACTAATCATTCATTACACTTGGCACTGCTGGGTAATAGAGTTTTTTTCCTTATGCCTGTAGGTGAGTTAGGGTGTTCTGGCTGAGGACATCCCTGAGGACGAGGCTGATGGTGTATTTATGGATCCAATGACCACGACTTCAACCGCACTGTTCCCCGTAAAGCGGACAAGATTTGGAAGAGAGAACAAAGATTTACTGGTCAGACTGACAGAGTTGACGTGCAGTGCCGGAGAAAGGCTGAAGCGGAGAGATACGAATAAGAGAGAGAATGGAATGAGGGGTGGAGCCAGAGAGAGAGAAGGGAAGTTAATAATGGCGTGAGAGGGGCAACGTCTTAGGGAATGATGATAAGGTAGGGGAAATGAGGATTGGTTCAGGAGGATTCACAAGTTGAATAACGGTTGATTGGTTTACAGGAGGAAGTCATTGTTAAGTCGTGTTGGAGTCCTGCCCCTGTTTGAGTCCTCCCCCTGTTTGAGTCCTCCCCCTGTTTGAGTCCTCCCCCTGTTTGAGTCCTCCCCCTGTTTGAGTCCTCCCCCTGTTGGAGTCCTCCCCCTGTTTGAGTCCTCCCCCTGTTTGAGTCAGCCCCCTGTTTGAGTCCTCCCCCTGTTTGAGTCCTCCCCCTGTTTGAGTCCTCCCCCTGTTTGAGTCAGCCCCCTGGTTGTGTCCTCCCCCTGTTTCAGTCCTCAGAACTACAGGCCTTTTCATCATAGCTTGGTGAGCTTTACCACTAGGAAACCCAGCCACCTCAATCAGTTCCAAGAGGAAAGAGAAATTTGTGCAACAAAATGCTAATAATCCCTTTCTACAAACAGTTAACAGCAAATAACACTTGTTACACTTGTACAGCAAATAACTGTTGCTGTACAAGAACAGAGAGATGTAAGGATCGCAGTTATCAGATACCTGATGCCTTGTTTTGTTTGTTTTTGAAAGAACAATGTGTGATGAAAGTGTCAAGCAATTCTTTTGCAATGTGTTCCAGGCACTGGCAGCTAGTGTAGGGTTTGTAGAGCGACCAGAGTACAGGTTGGCAATGGAGTAGCAGTTGCTGGTTAGGGTGCCCTCTGAATGAAGGGCATGCATTGATTTTTTTCGGGGGTATTAAGGAGTCGATGGAGGTCAAATAGGCAAGGTCGGCTGTTATCAAAACTGTTTTACACGGTGGACAACACAGTGTTCTAGGGCCACTTGTGAACAGGATGTTGTTGGCGTTAAGGGGGAGCTTTCAGCAGGACAGAGAATTAGGCTGGACCCTAATGATCAAACATTGACTAACCCCTATAAATACGTCCGGAGGTAACAGCGGGCCCTCAGACTTGACACGTGGTACGAGGTCAGTCGAACCGCACTGGCTGGTCCTCTGATCACTGAGGCGGTCCTTGGTTGCTGTGTTTAGTTATAAGGGTTCGCTGGTTTTGACGGGGCCATAAGGCTTTGACTGAATCAACAAAAAAACGGTGCCCAAAATTAGCTTGTTGTCGTAAGCTAATGCGACGTCATCTCGGTGTCAAAGTGCACAAGGGACTCAAAACCCCACGTGGTTCTGACTCACCGGCCCGGGTGTGTCGTCTGTGTGCGTGCGTGTGTGTGCGCAGCGGTTGCGTGACATGAAGCGTGTGTGGAGGCGAACAATGAGAGTCCCCTCCCCCCACGCGCGGGAGAGGAACCTCCGCTCAGCGCCGGGGTCACCGCGACGGCCGGGGGGACGTCCGTACCTATCCGGACCTCGCGGGTACAACCCGAGCTGGCAGCGACGGTGTTTGGCCTCTGTGTTCTCCCGCTCCCCCGTTGGCATGCCGACGTGTGTGTCTGGCTCTGTCTGTCAGCCAGCGGCAGTGGGGGGCGATGACCCCGGCGCCGGGAGGTCAGCTCACGTGAAAATGTCTGTTTTCTATTTTCTGTGCTCCGTTTCTCTGCCTCCTCCGGTCACGGCAGATTAAATGGTGACTGTGGCCCGGACTCCTTTTAAACTCCTAAAGGATTCTGGATTCTAGTTGTGCCTAGGCATTCGTGCCAAGCTATTCCGCATTGGTTTCACACTGCTCTTTCAACCAGGAAGTCACGTGGATCGACGTGTTTGCGGGGAGTTTTTAACCACTTAATGACCTCAGCCTTTGCAGGCCGACGAGTCTCCTGAGCTTCCTGCTGACGGCGCAGAAATCCCTGCTGACGAGCAGAGCCGCCCCTGGGACGTGCATCACCAGTGGGTATTTCCAACCCCTCGTCTGCTGGCGGCAGATTCAAGGCTCAAACCTAAACTGCGGTGGTCAGCTTGGTGCTACAAAAGAGCACATTAGCCTGCTACACCAACCAGGGTTAACCACTTTTGCGATTTTCAGTTTACAATTATGGCCTCGCTAGGACATATTCACCGGTACATATAAATCGGAGGAGAGTGCATTCTCCAGCCGACAACCACAATTGAGCTTGCTGGCAATCAACCCAACTCAAGGCAGCTGTGTCTAAAGTTTTATTCATCCACCCCAGAAAGGGCTGGGCCAATTTTCACCGGCCTATGCGGGACCTGTTCTCAGGTGGCTGCAACCAGAATTTAAACCCCTGTCTGAAATTGTGATGCTATAACTGGAGTACCACTATAGACCCCTCTGCTTTTGCCTAAGGGATCGGTCATGATTCATCATTACTTTAATGCTAATTAATCTCTGGAATACCTCAGGCGTGCTCTGCAAGGATTTAATCATTTTCACTCCCCAAATTCAATGTTCACACCTTGAGTGACAGTGGCTTAACAGGCAATTTTGCAATAGGAAAATAATAATAAGTTCAGCTAATGATTTGTCAGTGAGTGACACCCAGACACACATCCTTTTTCTTAAATGGAGTAAAGTACACTGGGGTTTCGTACATGGTCATCCTGGATATGTTTCTACAACTTGACCTGTGGTAAGTTAATTTGATTGGAAAGCCAACACCTGCCTATATTAGGTGAGAAGGGCCTTGGTCACAGAGATGTGGGAGGAGAGGGTGGTTCATAGCGTCCTGTGTGCAGAGAGAAAGAGTTTTTAAATCAGCCTAATAAAAAACAAAACACAAAGCACAGCAATTTGTCCAGGCCTAAGTAAATCATTTAATCTAAAACTGCTGAGGCGGTCATTTTGCCTAATTGAAAATCAACCCAACGGTTACTCGGGGTACCAAACCGGCTTCCATGTATCAGGATTATTTTTGGTAGCGGACGTTAACGCGCCTGGTGTTGTGAGACTCTCTCAACAGGGGGTGGTGGGGGCTTTGTTTGGCATGTCAGCTGAGCATGTCGTTGTCCACTGTGTATCTGGGCCTCCTCAAAGCAAGATGCTCTCCAATTCCTGTGTGCTGGCTTATGGTTCCCAGCCTGGTTTCTCCTGAATACAGGATGTTCAGGTTGTCTCCATTCGGTTCTGAAGAGAGTTTTTTCTCTGCAGGCACACTGTAAATTGAGATTCAACTAACAGTTTTGGCCGGTCAGAGTACACTTCCCCTTTTAAGACTTTCCCAAGCAGTGTATGTGTTTGTCCAGCACCCAATCATTTTACTGGCATTTCATTCATTTTATTGGAGACCCCGGTCAGTGAATGTCCTTGAGAGGCGCAGCCAGAACCTGGACTTGAACCCAACCGAACATCTCCGGAGAAACCTAAAAATGTCTGGGCAGCAGACATCAAGCCCGGCACATCTTATAACATCACACCCAAGAAGAATTGCAATATGAAGGTATCTGAATACTTATGTGAATGTGGTGTTTCAAAATCTCTAGAAAAAAATGATCTCTTGCCTCATCTGACTCCATTCATGAATCACCATTTTAGCCAGCTCCAATCTACACCCCACAAGTGGCCTTTAAGACTCCTGTGGCTGGACATCATGTTTGTGACACGGTTCGTGGGTCTGTGTGCGGTTCAGAGAATCAGACTCCTTGCCTGCTCCGTCTTCGGGGGCTTTCTTCCACCGCTTGTTTTCTGCACATCAGACTGACACGTGGTCCCCAGTGTGATGTGCAGCTACTGGATAATGACTTCAAATACATGATCCCCCCCCAACGTAGAGAAATCTCACACATGCACACACACATACACACACACACAAAGCCTCTTTTCGCTGCTGCTGCTGTGTGCGATATGTGTGTGCAGAGGGAGCGAGGAGTCCGTGTCCTCGGGGTCTTTGATGTGTGACGACGGGGTTCTAGTGAGGGAGGAGGGGAAAGGGGGGGGAGGCTGTGATGGGGGGGGGGTGAATTAAGGGGACTGGAGCTACAGTAGGGGCGCGCTGTGCTAGGTTGGTTGGGGGCGCTGTGTGGACGGCTGGGTGGGGGCGACTGGGGAAGGTGGGGGAGGGGGAGAGCTTTGTTAGAGAGCTGACGGTTTCTCCTCAGAGCCGCACGGTCCGTCACTGCTTTGTGTTATTGTGCCCTGGATTCCGGACTGGATGCCAGGCTAGATGCCAGGCTGGATGTCAGACAAACACACACACAGCATCCCATGCATATGCATCATTCTGGGACAAAACTGCGGGCGCCAGGCGTGCTGGGCTGTCTCTGTGTGGCAGAGTTGGTGTGTGTGCTCGTCTATTAAGAAAGTAAATGAGTTTACGGGTGCTGTGTGTTGTCCTGTGTGTGTGTGTTTTTCTGAGTGTGTGTACGTGTATTCAGTGTTGCAGTGTGTGTGTGTGTATCTGTGAGAATTGATTTCCCACAGGGCAATTTTTGTTAATTTATGCATTGGGCATCATTTCGCTATCAATAGAGAGGAAAGATGGGGGGTGGATGGATGAGATACGAGCTCAGGAGCAGGAGGAAGAGGCGGGAGAAAAGGGTGCTCTCTATCTTTCTCCATCTCTATCTTTCTCCATCTCTATCTTTCTCCATCTCTATCTTTCTCCATCTCTATCTCTCTCCATCTCTCTATCTTTCTCCATCTCTATCTTTCTCCATCTCTATCTTTCTCCATCTCTATCTTTTTCCATCTCTATCTTTCTCCTTCTCTATCTTTCTCCATCTCTATCTTTCTCCATCTCTCTATCTTTCTCCATCTCTATCTTTCTCCATCTCTATCTTTTTCCATCTCTATCTTTCTCCATCTCTCTATCTTTCTCCATCTCTATCTTTTTCCATCTCTTCAAATCCCATCTTCAGGATTTGGTCTTTCATCCCTCAGGCCCTGGTGTAAATGTTTGCCCCCTTGGATGAGGGTGTAAAGCTAGCTGCTCCTCTTCCAAACATGATGCAGCAGCTCTGCCAGTGTGCCCCAGGGTTAGAGCAGTGCCGTGACCCAGGATGCAGGACCACAGCCACTACATTAGTCTTAGAAACACACTCCATGTGCTGTGGTGGGGTGACTGAAATCTCACATCCTGTGCAGTTCTCCAAAATACACAGCCTTGTATTTCCCCATTTCAATCCAGAGTGTTTATTTCAGATGACAGCATCCACAAGGTAACGAGACAGGGTCAAAGCTGCTGCCTCAGAACCTGCCCCCAACACACACACACACACACACTCGCTATTCTCACGCTACACACACACATACACACACTGTTCTCACACTACATACACACACACTGTTCTCACACTACATACGCACACACTCACACTCTGCTCACACTACACACACATACACACTGTTCTCACACTACACACATACACACTGTTCTCACACTACACACACATACACACTGTTCTCACACTACACACACATACACACTGTTCTCACACTACACACATACACACTGTTCTCACACTAAATACACATACACACTGTTCTCACACTACACACACATACACACTGTTCTCACACTACACACACATACACACTGTTCTCACACTACACACATACACACTGTTCTCACACTAAATACACATACACACTGTTCTCACACTACACACACATACACACTCACACAGATGTTCTGCTTTGCTTAAATAACAAGACTGATGCCATTTAAATCTCTTGCTTCAGTTAACATGGTAGAAATCCAGCTTCAGTTAACATGGAATAAATCCAGCTTTGGTTAACATAGAAGAAATCCAGGTTTAGTTAACAAGTAAGAAATCCAGCTTCAGTTTTCTTGGTAGAAATTCAGATTCAGTTTACTTGGTAGAAATTAATTTTCAGTTAACAAGGAGAAAATCTTGTTTCAGTTAACCCGGTAGAAAGGCTGATTCAGCTAACATGGCAAGACTCCATCTTCAATTAACCTGCTTGAAATCCAGCGAATGTAAGGTAACTGAGTTATTTTGCTTAAAATAGTAATGAATAGCGGTAAAATAAATATTATCACTTCTCTTGTAATACTTTAGTAATGGCAATAATGCTGTAATAATGAGATGTTCTTCATGAAGTTTTCAGTATACACATCTGACCTTTTGCTGGTTGTACCAAAAATAGACCTTTTACCTTGTCATAATATGAGTACATTTTCAATAAGGAAGGTCAATTGGACGAGACACCGAGCAATTTTCTGGCGAGTATTTGAGGTAGCAGTGGAGTGATTTGGGCGCAACTCTTACGCATTATATCCATAAACCTTGCCACCCCATTTGCCCCTTCACCCCAACTGTGCTACTTGCCAGACAGGCTTCCCGGTGCCCGGACTTTGCCAGTTGACTGTCCACCTTCAGAACTAAAATACCTCCAGAAACAGACTGGGCCTTAATGAATCTGCAGGATGTTGTTTAATAAATACAGGATCTCCTGGTTCATCCGTCAACATCGTCGTCCTCAAGTCCTGCGCAGGAAGTATTTTAAGTGGTGCTTATTCATCAGGTCTCCGAAAATACACGCAGACCTATTTTCAAAGTCAACCAAACAATAGCAGAAAGCAGCTGAGTAATGTACGGGGTTTGGTTTGGACAGTGTGTGGACCAGAGACATTTCTGAGTGAGAGTGTTTGTCCAAAATCATGGCAACGTGCAAAGCCCTGTTCTGTGTCAGCGGCCGGCCGGGTGATACGGTGGACGTGCTTCCTGTACAGGAGTTGTCACAGTATTGCTATTGGTGGATTACAGTTTCAACCGTAATGCCATTGGTGGATTACAGTTTCAACCGTAATGCCATTGGTGGATTACAGTTTCAACCGTAATGCCATTGGTGGATTTGAAAGAAGGATGTGAAACATGTGGTGCTCGCTGGCAAGGTGTGGGTTGGTCAGGGGCAGTGAACGCCTCGGGAACAAATCTGTCAGACCAATGAAAACACTGTACTGGAAGACGTTCGACTACTGTACCTGTCACTTTAGGCAAAGCACTCTGCACGCTGTGCACACAAAGACACACACACACACACACACAGAGAAACACTGTACTTGCCTCAAGACACAACAAGGAAACCACTCTATCCTGACTCACTCGCACCCTGTCTCACAAACACACACACAGAGACACAAACACAGACCCACAGTCCCACACACAGAGCCAGAGGGTGAAGCATGTTTCACCCCAGAGCTGTGGCAGTGCTTGCAGAGAGCTGGCCTTGGGTGTCAGGACCTCTTTATTACAGCCTGTTTATACACACAGAGCCATCTGAAAAACACTAAAAATACACCCCGGTCTTTCCATTATACCTTCCATTAATCCCTCGCCCCGAGACGCGCACTTCTAGAACCGCCACACACACCCTTTCCTATCGGAACACCCACCTACAGAAACGCCACACACACACCCTTTCCTATTGGAACACCCACCTACAGAAACGCCACACACACCCTCTACTATTGGAACACCCACCTACAGAAACGCTACACACACCCTCTACTATTGGAACACCCACTTACAGAAACGCCACACACACCCTCTACTATTGGAAAACCCATTTACTGAAACGACACACACACCCTCTACTATTGAATCTCCCTCTCCCTCACCGTCCATTTATCTCCATCCCCCCCTCACCATCCATCCATATCTCCCTTCCACCCCCACCACCCATGTCCTGCCTGATAATGAGATATCTTATAAAGAGCAGGTGAGTTTGAGCACCCCAGGCCAGATGTGTGTGACTGTGTGTGTGTGTATGTCTGTGTGTGTGTGTGTGCCCTTGCAGCACAGACTGAATCCCAGCTTGCCTTCTCTCCAGGTTGACTAATTTCCGTGGCTCTAATTACAGACAAGAATCTATAAAAGCTTCAGTGTTTAAAAGCTTCCATGAAACATTATTTTTATGTCTAACGTCTGCATCTAATAAAGCCATTAAATCGGAATTACCACCCAGTGTTGATGAGATATGGACACCATGTAACCTCAAGTGTAGATATTTAATGAATAATGTTTTTCTGTGCCATTATTTTGATTTTGTATTTTAATGGATCAACTAATTGAAGCATCAATCCGAGGTCAATCCACTACAGATCGCCATAAGGAAAACTGTACATTTCAATCATGATTGCCACACCATATTCTATAAAGGTTGTGTATTTTGCAAGATGTGATTAGATTTTTAGCAAGACTACCCAGTGATCTTTTCAATCCAGTGGTAGAATAGTGTGAGCTGTTGTGGTGGTCACCTATCCACTCTCCACGGCGATAAGAAACAGGCTGAGGTAAAAGACGACTGCCATTTACCTGGATTCCTTAAAATTCATCGTGACCCATCGTCACGGCCTCCTGACACCACCCCATCGTCACAGCCTCCTGACACCACCCCCATCGTTACAGCCTCCTGACACCACCCCCATCGTCACAGCCTCCTGACACCACCCCCATCGTCACAGCCTCCTGACACCACCCCATCGTCACAGCCTCCTGACAC
>JACXGK010007648.1:0-24629 GCA_016801125.1 Novumbra hubbsi
GACACAATGTTCCGTTAACGTCATCTAACCTTCACCTGCCGACCCGGGACACAATGTTCCGTTAACGTCATCTAACCTTCACCTGCCGACCCGGGACACAATGTTCCGTTAACGTCATCTAACCTTCACCTGCCGACCCGGGACACAATGTTCTGTTAACGTCATCTAACCTTCACCTGCCGACCCGGGACACAAGGTTCCGTTAACGTCATCTAACCTTCACCTGCTAGACTAACAGTCTATTTCATAATAATAATAATAATAATTATAATAATAATATAGTAGAACACGATTAAGGGTGATGTGTGACGTTAGTTGTCCCCCAGTTCTCCTAAAAAGTAGGGAAAATAGTGTCTTTAGTGTCCAATGCCTAAATCAAAAGAAACAACAATGGTATTATCGTTGACTGTAAAACTGTTCCTAAAAAACGAGAACATAAGCGACAGCATTGCATGTGAAGAAAGAACCTCTATGCACAAAGCTGCGTGAAATGTAACACGCTACAGATCTCATTTGCATAACAAGACAAAGGTTACCCTCACCCAGGTGATTGATCTCATGTTGTTAGATCATTCTCTCACTGTTGCACATTTCTAAAATATAAGTCCTCAAACAACAGTCCACCTGGACACCGAGGGATCCGGCGGGCCCCTGGAAAGATAACTTGCTGAGTCCCCTCACTTATAGACTATATTATATGACACTGTCATTAATAATAGGAGTGGGACCTGCCTCATCATGGGCCCCAAGAATCACACCCACGTATCCCCACTTTAAAACCCCGCTGGCACGTTCTCTCCGTCTCAGAAGTTCTACTCAAATTCATGGTAGAATTTTTTGAATTTAAATGGCTGGCAGTTGGATCGTGGCTTAATTGAATAGCCATTTATTCATATTTGCATTCGACAATCATATTGTCATAAAATGTGCTTTGATGCTCGAATATGCTGTCAAAAATAGATAACCATATAATTTCAACAAAGATTCATTGAAAAAAAACGAATACAATTTTCGTCCAATAATTACAGTATCTAATATATACATTATTGTTATTAGAAATACTATACTGAAAACGATCGACCTTGCCACAGTAGACTATATACAGATAGATATTTTGGAGGATTTTGTTTAAGTAGTCCTATGTTTCGTAAGTACAAAATGCATTTATTCTTAATTATCTAAAATAGTTTACCGTTTTGTTCAGCAGGCTGTAAAAACAACAAGCCAAACTGTGTTCCAATGACAACGCCATAGATGAAAAAAATCACATGCATGCAATTGTTTTTAAGTTATTGCATTCATGCTTAACTTTATAATTGATTATGATTTAGTCAAATATTTCACAAAGTTTGACAATACATTTCAGTAATTGATTAGACGCCGTTGATATTGCTATTTCGCAAACAAAATTTGATTGCAACACTATTACAACCATATAGACGATTTTTGCCCGGTACGGAAATTACTAATATCCGCAAAGAAGATCCAATAAAAAAACACTCAAATGTTGATAATAGACTAGTAATAGTAATAGTCATAGTAATAGACTATTCACGTTTAATAAGAATTTAAATTGTTTTTTTTTTCACAAAGCTAAGGCAATGGAAATAGCAATAATATCACCCATCGAAGTAATAATAACAATAAGTAGTTTTTTATTATAAGTCATTCAAAATCCCAGCAACGGTTTTGTATTACGGCTTAATACATGAAATGTATCAAAATGTATTTAAATGTTATTGAATATATTATCTTTCTATGAACGTTTTTTTCCCTAAAACTCGTCAGTAATATTATTACACTTTACCTGTGTCTCCGACAAGCTAAGGCTGCTGGACAGCTGCTTTCTCTCGGCTCCGACGACGTAATGGTTCTTCTCGAACGCCCGCTCCAGCCGCAGGAGCTGCGAAGGCGAGAACGCGGTACGGATCCGCTTGGGTTTACGGGCGAAAGGGCCGTGGAGGAGCAGGCTGTCTTGGGAAACGTCGTTGCCTTCGGGAATGTGTGTTGCGAAGGGAGGGAGGGGAATTACAGCAGGGTTTAGAACGGAATGAGACCAACCAAGCAACACTACGCGCGTTCTAGTCAGGTGGAAAATGACCTCAAACTGTGAGGGGTGAGAGATGAGGTGGCCTATTTATTTAAATTCTTGGTTTTAGTTTTCTTCTCAGGAAAAAATTGAAAATATTTTTATTCACAGCAAAAATAAGTTGGAAAGGTCGTACTCCAGGTGGGCTCTGGATTCTCGCAGGGTGTTTACAGCGAGATGACCATTGCCTGTGGATTAGTACCCATGCCACAACCTGTAAGGTAAGGACGTGCCCTACGAATGTTGTACAGCACCGCCCTGCAGAAACTAGTCACATCCTAGATGTCTGAACTCAGAACCACAAGATGTTGTCAGGCTAAGGATCTTTGTAAAAAGGATTGAGTTTTCATCTTGCTGTTGTTCATTTAATGGGCCAACGCTCTTTGACTATACTAGGCTACCATGCCGCCGCAGATGTAGTTAATGATTTAACAACCTACTATATCAAGCCTTTATAACACTGTTCTGCATGTGTTGTGTCTGCGTAATAGAAACGCCTCGATCCCTCGATAGGCCCGTGTAACCATTTTAATCATATTAATCAACCCCTTGTCATGAGGAAAAATGTATCCTGCCAGGAATAATCTTTAAATGAGATGATTTTTATATTAGCTAGCTTTTCCATTAGTTCAGCATTATTAGCTGCTGAATTGTTGGCTAAATTTTTTCATTATTATGTATTTGTTTTCTAAAACGATTTCGTTGAGAGATACAAAAACAAAATATTTTTCATAGCCTACTTTCATTCCAAAAGAAAATCACTGACATAAAAAATACATGTATTTAACGGGGATAGAGGTGTTTATAATGAACAATATTTAAATGTATTGTTTTGGAATGTAATAAAACAATACTATATTTGCTATGCTTCATGTTTCAGAGCCAAGTCCAACTGACACATCCTGACATATTTGTGATAAAAAATATCTGGATGCATATAAAACCTTAAAAACAACTATGAGAAGAGTCCAAAACACAATCTACATTCAGAAAGTAATGTCAACTTCAACACGATTAGTCGTGAACAACGAGCAGTAGACTGAACCAATATACATTAATTAAAGAAAAACTATACTGAAAATAGGGTGTAAATAGCGCACAATTTGAATGTTCTGAAATGTTAACACGTGCAAAGATTTACGTTGAAAGTCGGCTAAATGTCCCATTTTCACAATACTCACCTAAGCACTTACGGGTGATATATACGGGTATATATAGGCCCCAATATCTATGTTGACTTTTAAACTTTCAGTTTGACAGCATACCTATCCGTTAATGTTGTAGCATATACTTATTGATATATAACCATAATGTTGTTATGACAACCAATTGCCGTGGGAGAGAGTTCTGAAGTAATTAAAACACGTGTAATCTGATTCATACTTTCATTTTATAATAAAGTAAAGACAAAGAACTGGGAAAGCAAAATGTACAGTCATATCCAAGATAGGTGTTATTCACCTGTTGTCAAAAAACATTATTTTGCTATAAATGTCATGCTTCATTACTTTTACTTAACTTTTAGGCTATTTTCCCACATGATCACAATAATTGTGTACTAGAAACAAAGATAATTGATCATTATTAGCATATTCAATTAAACAATGAGCTTCGTCATTAGTGAAGAAAGTTGTTGTTAAACATTTGTCTGTTAAATTGTCATGTGTACGGTGTAGGTCTTCAAGTTCAGTTCAATCAATCCCAAGGCATTTTGTCTCCGTTATCGGGTAACTGCAAATGCTTCACTTTGATTCTAATTCGTTTTGGAATTGAGACGTTATTCAATTCAATTTCCATTTCAATACAAACAACCCCTTACCTTGAAATCTATGTCCGAAGAATCGGTTCCGTAAAACCCAAGGGTAGAAGTTCAGGTGATCTCGGTGTTGCGTCCCAAAGAAGTGTGCAGGGTGAGAGTGCTGTAGGTGGCTCCCTCCTAGCTGGTGGGGGTTTATGGACAACCCCGGGTGGCTGACTGTCTCAGGGAACACAAGCTCCGAGTTCTGATACAGAGACCTGCCGGTGGGACCCTGGTAACCGTTCATGAAAGCGTCAGAATGGTTAGAATAAGCCAGGGCAGTCGGTCGGATGGGTTCTTCAGTCGTAAGTGGATTTTCTTTTGCCACCAAAGATTCTATCGTGAAGCACCGCTTACCCACCGACGAAAACATCTTCCACACTTCAGGTATAGAAATACTGAAGAAAAATATGATACTGAAATGTTCTTTTCGCTCCAGTAGAAAATGTACCCTCAAAAAGTCATAATGGCCACCACGAACGGATACGGTGAAGCCTCGGATGTTCTTAGCGGGAACCTCGAGCACCTTAGTTAGTGAGGTGATGATTTATCCACGGAGCCGGGTGCACGTTAGGATAAAATGAGGAGAAATGTGCGTCAACATTCTGGAACCCGGAGAGGACTGATATGTGCACGACGCTTGTGCTAAAATCAGACTGCGCTGATTGGACGAGCACTGCCAATGAGTTTCACAAGTCGTGGTGATGGCAGAAACACAATTGGAGTAGAAGACGTGCATAAACACATCTTATTATAACAACAATATGTTAAAGTGAAAGGAATTCTATGACCTATTGCTTGTCTCGGTTGTTCTACGTAACAGACAACACCACGAATCCATATAATTAAAGTGTACGGTAAAGTGTATACCTGTTCTTACACCCTAAAGCCAATAGCATCAATTGGCGTAAAATTCACCATAGTCCCTTTAAAACTAGGCTTACTTCAAATCCAACCTGTCACAGTGCCTCTGTTGATCCATTCCGATGTCAAGTCCCCACAGACGCGTGGAAACTTCCCTCGTTTCGCTTCAAGACCGCTGAACGCCTGTGGTTTCTAAGTGCTCTGTCACCGTGACATTTCTAGCTTGTTATGAGCTTATTATTTCAATTACAGCTGTATGATTATGAAAAATTAGTAATAATTGATAACGTTGAAGGCCAGTCCTTTGGTTAAAAATAGAACCCATTTGGAAATCACAACAACGTAATAATGAAGCGTAATGATTTACAACGAACAATTCATTATTCAAAAAGGGAAATCTCGTCCTGACAGCATGAATCCTGTTGTACAATATATGGTTCTCCGTTCTCATTCATACTAAAAACCTAGGAATTTGAACTTTAACCTCAAACCAAAGGATAAAACTAGGCCTAAAATGGAATTTAAGGTTGATTGAGTTCCGTTTTCAGAATTAATTGACATGTACATAGTAATATTTCACAATTACCTTAATTATGGAAAACTACGAATTCTGAAACAAAACGTATATGTTAATGAAACCAATTAACAGATAATAAGATCTTAAATGTAACCAATTGTGTTTTCCCTTCAATATTACATTCCTTGTGAATATCGTGTAGGCGTTTTTGTTCTTGAGGAAAAACTTGAATTTATTTTTAAATAATTACATTATAAAATAGCATACAGGCTAGGCCAATTAAATATTTCCTTATATGGTATAATTGTATATCAAACGAGGATTTGTTTTGGATGCTAGTGCAAGAAGAAAATACGCATTAAAATAACTTTTCATTTTACGAAACGAAATTCACCGCCTCGGTGAACTCTCAGAAAATCCATTAAAGTTTTCTGCTCCTCACATGAAGCGGAACCTCTGTGTTTAATAAGAAACTATTTTGCGTCTCGGTTGATAATATATTAACTATCAACGGTTGTTCCAGTGAATAGTTTTTCCTCCATGAGGTTGGAGGCAACCTGCGATAAGCATCTCCTCTGTAGAGTCCTGCAGTTCGTTCTATTGCTACAGCTGTTGAGCAGTTTCACACGGTTGGACCTTTTGGGGGTGAATCCTGATGAATACGGATAAAGTAAATTGCCAAGACATTAATGCCGCAAAAAAAAAAAAATGTTGGCAGGCAATTTATAGTTTACGCTTTTCCTCCAAGGACCTATATAGCCCATGGCTTGTAGCTTTCATGATGTTGCGGTCTATTGACTTTGTAAAGTTAATAATTGCCCCCTATAATATACTATAATGCTCAGAGTGGAGCATTAGAAAATCATTACCGTTGGAACGACGCGGTACAACAACATGTTGATTGGCTGTTTAGAGGCTAAAAGATCTAAAACACATGCAGCCGTTGGGTTTAAACCGGGTCATTGAGTTTGAACGCAAACATTGGGTTTAAACACCGCCATAGGATTTGAACTCAGTCATTGGGATTACACGAATCTGACATTAGACACATTATTCATACAAATGTACGTCGTATATGTAATTTATTTTAAAAGAAGGCATGCATTTTATAAAGCGAAGGTTTATCAATTCAATGATTTCATTGAAAGTTCGTATTTCATTTATGAAATAGATTCTTTCTGCATTCTGAATATATTGACGTCCACGTTTGTATTAGTTGGTGCAATCTATACACAATTTTGTGTAGTTTTGCTTAAGTGATTAGGTTAGATTTTATTCACAACGTCACACGAACAGTTTAACCTATTGATTATGCATTATAACGAAAATGCACACTGTCAACAGTATTTCATATTTTTACATAAGCAAGTGGTTCTGACTTGAATTGAATGACACACAGGTACACACAGATTGACAAACACACACACACACACACACACACACTCAATTGATATGCAGGCCTCAGCCCGTACATATTCCAGTAGACCTCATTACTGTTAACTGGCTTAGCCAAAGGAAGACATGTTGCAACATATCACGGACATAACTTATAATATGTACATGGATGTTTCAGCTAAATGATTAAGGAATTGTGACCTGCCCACTGACCTGTAGCAAGCTAGTTGGCTGGCGTTTAACAAACAAGCCACGCACCTGAATATTAGGGGTTAGTACAGCCCAGTGCAGCCAGGGGCTAACATTACGTTTTTGTGGGTATTCGTCAACTTAAAATACTTCATTACATACAGAAGTAGCCAATGCCAATATACCAGCAAATGACAGCACTTTGTTAGATGTTAACTCAGTATTAACCAATCATTTTGTTGGATGTAGACACCGGATGTAACCCCGAGTCTTAATTCCTCCGTTTATGAGTTGGTTGTTGACAGGTTACACGGTTGAATGACTCCATTGCTGTTGTGTCGTCTGCCCTCTCGCGGTTGTTACACGCAGCCTAATCTACTCTGTACAATGGAAGAACACGCCTTCGCCTTTAAAAAAGCATTTAATGACGTAGGCTATACTGCCACCTTGTGGAGCTCACGGGAAATCAATTTCTTTTGGGATCTTTAGTTCCCGAGGAAGCAGCAAGGTACAAAGGGGAGTGGAACACCGTATACCGAGCCGTTATTGGCTGAGAGGCTTGGAACTGTATTTGGACTACCTCAAGGCAGGCCAAAACTCATTCGGTACTTAAACAGTACTTAAAGGTCACTTTCTTGAAGGAGTGAAGGAAATCCGCAGAAGTACACACTTTGACCGTATTAATAAGTCTGACAAGAAAATATCATGTTCTGTCAGCACAATCATGACATCAACACTCTGCAAAGACAGCTAAGACTTCCTTGGGGTAGAAGTCTAATGATGCAAACTCATATTATAGTCCCTGTTACCTTAGAGCCCCTACATTAACACAATTCAAGATGTGTGGGATCACTTAGGCGGGGAAAAGAAAAAAAGGTGGATTATGGCTTAACACGACAACTACTTCTTGGGAAAACTTTACCAGACACTCTACCAATGCACAACTGCTCCAGTTTGGCCTATGAACATTTGACAAAATGACTACTAAAGGTATTTTGACCAATGCATTTCAGTCAGTGTAACCCTATTAAAGTATGTTGACCTTTGACGTATAGTAAACATAAAATAGGTGAGTATTGTGAAATTGGGACAATTAGCTACATGGGACATGGAAGCTTTACTTGCTGTCCTTAGTTTAATTTCTTTACATCTAATACCAGCTAGTTTGCTTGCTAGCATTGTTTGCTAATCTGTACCTGATTTATTACCAACATTACAATCCTTGTAGTTATTCATATTTATAACTATACAAGTATGACTCCTAATGTTTAAATAGTTAACTGTATGTTACTCTGGTAACAGATATAGTAATTTGGCTCAATTATTTCCAAATAAACAATAAAGTGTCATAAGTAGCCAAATTCCAATTGTAGTTCAAGTTTAATTTGTATTTCAATTGAAACCCATTGCTTAATATTGCTTTCTCGTTTCTATTGTAAAAGAGCTCATGAGCTATTTAGAAATATGTAATGTTAGGGGTTCACGCAAGGCAATTACTCAGAAAAGTGTTGAGGAAATGTTCACAAATTCTCCCATTTTTGTCATACACTGTTTTGTAAAGAGTCAGATAAGGCTTTACTGTGCGGTATTTTAGGTAGTTGTCTTGTTTTATTTTTACACTACAGGAGGGTCAAACTATTTCGGAAAAAATATCGTCCTACTGGCTGAACAATTAACTTCATTACAAAAGGTTAATTACAACGCACCCTCTAATTCCCCCACCCAAGTCTGTAAGGCCTAGTTAGGACGCACAGTTGACTAGCCCTGTAGCCAATGCATACATCAACCAGTGTAAATAGAACGAAATCATCGAGATTTTGTCACTTGACATCTTTAGTTAGCACGATTGCACTGATTACTTTTAATGGAAGTTGTGAATCGCAGCAAACATAGAAAGCTCTACTGAAAGACCAACCCATTATTCGGTAGCCTTTGCAAGAGGACGCGACCAGCCTAGCAGTGTGCGACCCGCTCACACCTGCGCTCATTACTAAACTAATGGTCCGGTTTGTTTCGCATTAGCTATGTGTGTTCAGCTAATCTATTCCACTTAAATACCTGGACATTTTCACCCCGTTATAACGACATGGGAGAACTAGCACGCTCCTGTTTTTGTGCCACTTGCATGAGAAACTAGACGTTTGTACCGCCACCTGTAACCGTTCCCCCCACCGTCGTCACGGACACCGCCCCCTTCGCCCCAGTCAAACAAACATCTCGCCCGGCCAGGTGGGCCCTGAATGCAGAAGGGTAATTGATATGCTTAAGGTTTGTTATGCAGTCAAATCGTGAGCAGTTAAAACAGGCGCTTCCCACGGTTGATATGAATTGTATATGTATTAGGAAGGTTTAAGATACATAGTCAGGTATGCGAATTTAGGTAACAGCCTTTAAGACAGTAACAGGATACTAACACTGTGCTACCGCACTGCCGACCTCATCTCCATTAGGTTGCTCCGTTCTGTTGTTTGTTTTCGCCACTTGACTTTCTACTTCACTTCACGGTCTGGTGTTCTCGCTCTGAATAACACTGAGAACAGGACGACGCAATTTCCTGCTAATGCAAGTGGAAAAGAGACGCATTTCAATTATGTTTGGGTCGTTCTCTAAGCGACTCTTCCTTGTGGTCTACAGTGCTTTTTGGCCCCGTGTTAGATGTCATTGTGAGTCCCCAAGCGAATCCGTTGACAATGAGACAAAAGCCTGCGTCTACTTCAAACGATTGTAATGGAAGTTAATGACTATTAGATGGACTGGAAACCCCTTCGCTCCGCAAATAAAATGCTAAGGAGGATGATTCTACAATTGCCCACCCTAAAACGTATCTTTGCTCAAATGAACTGCACATTCCTATTGGACCTCATGCTTTCCATGAGAAATGTCACACCTTAGAACCTACATTCGGCCAGCCATAATGTCCACATATAGGGGCAGAGATGTAAACAACCTGATTTTTTTTTTTATGGGGAAATGGGCAGGGGAATGTTTTCAGCTGGTTATGCTAAAGTTCTCGGGTGCAGCAAAAAAAAAACATTGCATTTTCCAATTCCAGAAGTATTGAGTCTGCAACTCAACTAGGAAAATAACAGGTGTTTGGGACACTTATTTGAAGTGTCATTAATCCCAGTCCAGAGAGCTACCCTAGCAGTTAATGTTTGACCAATAACACAAAGGTTTCTGGGATAAATCCTGAAAAACATTTGGGCATACTGATATTTTTGGGCATACTGATATATTTTTGGGCATACAGATATATTTCTGGGCATACAGATATATTTTTGGCCATGCGGATATATTTTTGGCCATACAGATATATTTCTGGGCATACAGGTATGTTTTTGGGCATACGGATATATTTTTGGACATGCTGATATATTTGTGAGGGTGGAAGGGTGTGTCCAACGCTAATTGGGACGAGGAGCCTAGACCTCCCTCCAGCATCCACCCACAGGTTTTCCCAGGGCTGATCACCTCGTTCCTCAATGGGATTACACCAGGCCAGGCAGAGGAACGAGGATCAGCGATCACATCTGAGACGCTTCCTGGGCTCCATGGGGGTTTGGCCAAACTCCTGTCTGCAGTGGGCTGAGCCCTAATCATCAGAACCAAGGAGACGGGGGGGGGGGGGGGGGGGGGGGTGGGGGGGTGGTAGTCAGAGGGTGTAGGAGTAGTCTCTCGGCCAGACGGCTTACTGCTGAATACTGGACGGAGTGGGAAGAGAGTTTAAGAGAGGAAGGAAACTGTGAGGAGAGAGTGGGTGAGAGAGGAAGGAAACTGTGAGGAGAGAGTGGGTGAGAGAGGAGGGAAACTGTGAGGAGAGAGTGGGTGAGAGAGGAAGGAATCTGTGAGGAGAGAGAGCGTGAGAGAGGAGGGAAACATTGAGGAGAGAGAGGGTGAGAGGGAGAGGAGAACAGCTCTGTTCTCCCCCACCATGTTCTGACTGGTTCTGTTTATTGAGGATGTCTCTCTCTCTGATACTGTTTGAGTTTGGTTCTGCCATATCGATCATTACTCGCTACATCCGAAAATCACTCCTTCTAGGCATTTGTTATGGAGATGAGACGTGTGTCTCTTAGTGAATAAAGATTATGGACTGAAACTGTGGTGATGTGGGCTTGGAGTCTCTGTGTAATAGGCTCTGGCTCCAGTGTTTTCAGTTTGACTACCCCAATTAGCTGCCTGATGGGTGTCTGGCCTCACTTATCCTGTCTGTCTGTCTGTCAGTGCATGCTGGACAACAGGTGTCTAATTCCGGTTCTAGTCCTGAATTGTAATTGAGAGGAGACAGGATATGGGACAGCTGCCCTCGGTGGCCGTGGAGACCAGACGGGCTGATCATTTAAATAGATTAACCACTGGGGCCCTGTAGACAAGCTGACCCCACAAACACTGACCCGGGAGCCGCTTAACCAGAAGGCTTCTGGACGCTGTGCTGGGAGGGCCGTGCGGGGGAAAACGGAGGTGTTAACTGAGGCAGACGGGGAGAGACAGAGAGGGAGAAACGTGGAGGGATAGTGGGGAAAGCGGTTTACCATACCTACACAATTGCTTCAAAATCAGAATCGCCAGCTCTCCGTCAGGTTTGGATCTGGGTTTGGCCACTGCAGGAATGCCCCCTGGTCTCCATGTTGGCCCCCCATGACTCCAGAGCCGGAAAGAATACAGAACAGGTCATTGCTAACCCATCCCATACCTCTGCAAGAAATTATCCCCGGACAGGCAAGGCTCGGGTGGGGGCATGCGAACAGCAAAGGTAGCTAAGGTCAATCATGATAGGAGTACATCTTGGCAGCTAGTCGGACTGTGTGAAATTGCCAACCAAATAGCAGTGATGTACAGCACCTGGACCCTATGGTAATTTGCCCACAGTTCTCTACTGATACTGTAAATGTGGACATCTACTATCAATCCATGCAGAATTCTGAGAACCTTAAATATAGGGACAAGTTAACAAGTTCCTCAAAGGTCTCCACTGGCCGTTCTCTTCGTTACAATGTGGGTTCTTTGTCTGATTAATTAATGCAAAATCCACCAAAACATAAAAATAAAAACATGCATTCACTTGATTACTCCACCAATTCAGGATTTCGGCATGCATCAGTAACCTCGAAAATGCCTTTACGTAACTGTTTATCTATTAGTGAGTGGGTTGTACTTTTTGCCCCAATGAAAAAGCAGTCATCTTCAAATTCAGTCGTTATGGGTTGCACAATTTACCTTGAAAATGTGTAAATGGAGTCACATTTACATTGTAAAGGTTGGCCTGCGTCCTTTTAGAACAAACCTCTATCAGCATTTAATGACATCAACAGAGAAATATTTTTTTTCAGTTGAAAGAAAAGGACACACATTGCTTAGATTCAAAAAATATTATTTTATGCCAGGTCATTAAAACATACAAACATGTATTCCATAAAAAGAGACTCTCGTATAACCAATAACGTAAGAAACATCGTTTAAATAGGTAGCTATACATCTATTATTTAAATATGTATACAGGAAGAGGTGTAGTGTGGTCCTCAACTTGTATCTTTAACGGTATTTACAAATGTGCATTTAGTTCATGTTTGTGTGGTCTCCGGTCGGTCAGCAGTGGTCAGTGAGGCCGTCTATATCCACATCAGACCCGTCTGAGAAGTCTATTTCCTCCTCGTCGCCATCGACTAGACCCTGAGAACCGGGACTTTTGACCGGAGCGGCTAGGCCCAGTTTAACCAGCTTGGCCTGCTGTTGCTCCAGGCTCTGCTTCCGCCATTTGATGCGTCGGTTTTGGAACCACACTTTTACCTGGAAATGAAAAAAATATTTGAGGTTTAATTAATATTGTTTAAAATAAGTATAGGCCTTTAAATGTGAGTCTCGTTGTCATACTAACAGTTTGGTTCCACACTATAAAGTTTGAGTTGGAATCTGTTCTTCTGCATACCTGAACCTCCGTAAGATGCAGAGCCGAAGCCAGAAGAAACCTCTCCGACCCGACCATGTACTGCTGCCGGGCGAACTCTTTCTCCAGCCGATCCAGTTGCTCGTTTGTGAAACTTGTGCGCATCCGTTTGAATTTCCCCCCCTTGTGTTTGAATGAGTGAGACTTTGATAGACCTGTGTCTGGAGGCGGAAGAAAGATGAACGAATGATTAAAACAAGCCAGGATTATGTTCGGATTCAGGCGGTTTTCATATATACATTTAGATTGTCACGTAGAATAAGTCAGAAATGTACCTTGTGTGTAAAATGCCCCCCGGCAAGACGTGTGGTAAGGAAACGTAGGGCTGCAGTAGAGAGAGTACCCGGCTTGTGAGTGACTCTGCAATGGATTGTGAAGAATATTCGGCGTGTAGAGATACTGCTGCAACGCAGTGCTCATCTCACTCTGGAAGGGTGCGGTCAGTGATTTTAATCCGAAGTGAGAGGGATTCTTCCGGTCCCTCTGTGTGTCCTCTGGCTTGGCGAGTAGGGCGTCTATAGTGAAGGATTTCCCGCTGTTAGGCTTGGTGGCTACTGCGCGCGGGCAGCTTCCGCGGTGTAGATAGAGCGAGTCGTAATGACCCATCGCAGGGTACCCGTATGCTCCAACTCCGGTCATTCTGTTCGGCACCTGCATAATGTCAATTTTCTTTCAGGAAAATGATGAATCGTATGTCCAAAGAAAGCTGTGTCTCCAAGTCAGTGTGTGTCTCCTGGCGCAGTGAGGACGCGAGTACTGCTCCCCACTGGAAGAGGTTCCCCTTTATACTCTCCCCGACCTCGAGGTGTCAACAACCCCCCAATGGGCCTTTGTCTTTCTAAGTAGCAGATGAGAGGAACGAGCATCCCGACAACCTATCCAATTAATTGATGGAGTAGTATAAGCCGTGTCTGTCAGAAACCCTAATAGTCCTTTGTAGGACAAGACTCTGAGGAGGCTGATACGCTGTGGGGGTTGGTGGGGGATCTTAGAAGGTTTAGCGGGATACAAATTCTTCTGTGGGTCTGATCGCCAAATGTAATCATTACCGCTGAGAAGGCCTTGATGTCACCAAATCATCTTATTTCGACCCTTTTAAATCAAAGCTTGCCGACAGATGCTGCAACTGCGGAACAAATATCTTTAGGCTACCAGTGGAGAGCGACTTACAAAAAAAGTTTGGAACACTGAAGTCACATTGTAGACAAATATTCGGATCCACTGGAATTAAATGGTCTGGGCTACACCCACGGCTTCGATCAAAGAACATGTCGTTCCCCTTAGTTTGGAGAAAATGTGTTCAATGACAGTTGTAATCACGAGTTCCAAACCCTTCTTTTAGACATGTATGTCTTCACCAAGTGGACTGTATAATTCACGAATAATATAATTTATATATATTTTCCTGAAACTGTGTGTTATTTTTCAAAGTAAACAAATTGTACCTCTCTCTCCCGAAACCTTTTATAATTATGTGAAGATTGGTCATTGTCCAAAGTGTGTCTTTTTACAGTTCTGGTGTCACCTGAAAATGGAATAGCTGTCGGGTCATTGCCCAAGGCGTCAGATTCATCGGACAGGGTGCGTTGACAGAGAGCTGCTGCTGGTTTTACAAACTGCCACGTCAGTAATCCCGGTCAGTGCGTTAATCTGCCAATTGATCTCTTCATTAAAACACAGACTGGTGACATAGAGGCTTTTCTGGAGGCTGCGTAAAACAGCAATATATTAAATATCACAAAATGATAATTACCCATGTACTCTTATAATTAATTAATAGTTTCTTACATTTTCTAATTATTATTTATGAAAAGCCAACCAACGTAGGCTATTTGGGTGGACAAGATTTCTCGTGCGTAAAGAGAGCAGCTACATATTATTGGTTCTTCATTAGATACTTAAAAGCCCCGGATGAAAAGCGTCGGCTTCTTTAAAGTAAGTGATGTGTTTTCTTACACTACTTTAGGACAAAGCATCCTCTTTCAGGCTGGGATTATGGCCAGCTCTGCAAACTTCGCCAGCTAATTTCCATCATTTGAAAGTAACAGAAAGCGTCTCCCCGAGCATTAAGTAACTGTTAAAACACATTTGAACACTGAAGAGAACCGATAGTCCCTTTGACTTCAGAGCCCTAGTATTTATTCTCTGTAGCTGACACTGTGATGCCTAATGAACACGGCAAACAGAGGTTTCTCGATCCGGCCTGAACAATGGCAAGGTCACCAGGCAGACCACCCACCCCAGCCGCGCGTGTTTGTTGTCGTGGCGTTCACAACAGAAGAGGGAACGCTGCGGTCAGTCGGTGTTTGAGCCATTCATGGTACTGCCCAACCCGCCCCTCCCCACTGGAAAGCCTGGAACATCTGGCTGTCTGTTTGCTGGACCTTAACGGGCCCGAGGAAGTAGCATCAAGTCATCACACGGGGGTTTAGAACAATTCACAATGACCTGAATGTCACTTCATTGAACTTTCGTTAGAGACGGTAGTCCAGTCAAATGAGGTGCCACTACAACAGTGATGATTACAGTTTGGGATTAGTATGGTCAAATAAAAAATACATGGGATCATTTAAAAAAAAAAAAAAAAAAAAAAACGATTCGAGAACAACTAAATAGTTTGTTAAAAATTTTGGAGTTTGTTTATAACTAAACAGAATTTTTTTTTATGAAGATGATAACTCAACCAACATTGTTGGCTATTCCTCTGAGGTTAATGTCACCACACAGTGTCTACTGTAAAGTTGAGTCAAGAGCAGCACTCCTATGCTGTCATTGTGTATTGGAGCCAGACAGAGAATACACTCTGGCCCATCATCCAAGTGGCCACTTTTCATGACAGCCATTGTCAGAGGAGAAATTGAGAGATTGGGAGGGGTTTACAAACCCATCCTCTCCTTCAAGGACCTAACCAGAGTGACAATGAAGGACAGCAGAATATGTCCGTACACGTAATTCAGCACCAGGTTTTTTGCAATGAAAGTTGCAATATCTAAGGGGTTAATTTAATCAAATTTGCATCTGCAGTAGTAGTTACATTTACAGTTTATACTTTGTGTCCTTTGGTAGTGTATAGGAACTTGCAACGACCACCAGAGTGGTCTTGTTTTTCATGTTGTAGAATAATAGTGAAGACATTAAAACATTGAAATAACATATATTGAACAGCAAGAATGCGTTGCACCTGGAATGCAGTTCAATTAATAGGCGTAACTTGTTAAAAGTGGATTTGTGGAATTTCCTTCCTTAGCAGCGTGTTGCGTTTGTGCGCGAAGGGGGTAGGGTAGATATACTGTGGACCATCATTATGTCTGTAACGTCATACTCCATATCAAAGCAAGAACAGCTCAAATAACAAAAATCACAGTCCATCATTACGTCATGAACATGGGTAAATCCCGACAAGTGCTGTCGCAAAAACCATCAAGTACTATGAAGCACCTCGGACAGTGCCCTAAATTAATGCTTCACAGACTGCTTCATAAAACTACTGAAGATGCAGAGCTTGGTGAGCAGATCACCTCGGTACGGTGTGACTCCCCCTGTGAAGCATGGGGATGGAGGTGTAATGGCGTGGGGGTGTAAGCAGCACAACATTTTGCAAGCACAACATATAACTGCACAATGTTTTGCAGGTTGCCCACTTGTCTACAACTGGTATAATCATCACCTTTGATGGCATGTTTTGTTTTTCATTATCTTTATCAGTCATCTTTAACAGCTCAAGTGAAAAGCAGCCGTGCGTGGTCATAAAGACCACCAGTTGACACATGACTGAATGAATCAAAACCCAGAGAGGCTCAGTCCTCATTATTATCACTGGGCTGAAAGGAGCCGCTTTTGGCGCCTGATCGACACATTTAACAGCCACTGTATCCCGACCCTTTCACTATGTTTTCCTAATGGGTTTATAAAGCCATTATAGCAAGTATCCGCCTAGATGGCCTACCTTCCCCTGCTGCTGCTCGGGCAGAGGGCCCTCTGGGGGATACAAAGAGGGATCGTTTGGCCCTCAGGATTCACCTTGACTATGAATGGGGCACCTTTGAATGGCCAGGTATAGTCCGTCTGGATCTAATACACACCAGGCAACAGTGCTGGTAGTGGAACCCAACTTGGACCTGCCCTGTGGGATTGTTTTCGAAACCACTGAACCTTTCTCAGCCACTTTCATGTTTACACTTTTTTTGCCCGTTAGCAATGAATATGTTGGTCTCCCATCGGTCTTGATGCCACATTGCCCTTTCGGGGTCAACGTAACTGTGGTGGCTGTTTGTCTTTGTGCTTGACGTTAACGATAGCTCATAGCGGCTGCTTTATTGCGGGTCTGTGTCGAAAAAGCTTCAAATTGTATTGTATTGGTCAAGGCACCAGAGTCGTGGCACCAGGGTTGGTTATCCGGGGCTACCAGTATTAAAGCATTCTATTCACAAGAGGGAAAAAACTATTTCTTTTAAATATGTTGGGTGGAAAAAGGCTTTCAAAGTCAAGAGGGATTCATCCCAACTGGCAATCTGAGGTAGGTATTAAACCACTGGCGTCTCCTTTAGTGTTGCTGGGAGAGATTCCAGGACCAAGTCGAGCCATGTCCCAAGATTCAGATCAGCATGACATCAGTCCCTAGATGCATGAGCATCCGTGGTGCTGTGAACAGCTACTGTTAGAGATGCGACATACTGGGCATGGTGGCGGATGGTCCTGCAGGGTGCCCCATCCACTCCCATTGCAGACCGGGTCATTACCAAGTTAATGAGGGATTAGACCCACTCTCTCCCCACACTAAACCCTTCTGACGGCCTTGCTCTGGTCCTGGTGATAGTTGTGTACTGGACAACAGAGAGTTGTGTATTCCCTCCGTCTGGCACGCCCCCCAAGGACCTCATCCTGCCCGCGAAGCATTGTGGGAAAAAGGACTGCCGGCTCATTAATGTACCCGATTTACAACAGAAAACCCTTCCCCACCCCTCAGACACCGTGCTATTCACACAGCTATTCTGGCTTCTCTTAACACTGGCCTGTTCACAGGGATGCAACAATGCCCGCTGTATTTGTCCTGTGTTGCATGGCTGTTAGAAATGTTCTTTTACCAAGGCAATGAATATATACCGTGGTCTGGCCTAAGAGCTGCGTATGCCTACTAGAACATTATTCCAGATGATTCCAAGCTGGAATCATCCACCATGTCACCACTCTGGTCTTATTGGAATAGTTGAAGATCCCAGAAAAACGCAATCATGTTCTGCATCTGGACGGGGTGTAGAGGGGCCCCACACACCAGATAGGGTGAAAGGGGCCCACACGCCTGAAGTGGTGTAGAGGGTCCCCACACACCAGATAGGGTGAAAGGGGCCCCACACGCCTGATGGGGTGAAGAGGGTCCCCACACACCAGATAGGGTGAAAGGGGCCCCACACGCCTGATGGGGTGAAGAGGGTCCCCACACACCAGATAGGGTGAAAGGGGCCCCACACGCCTGATGGGGTGAAGAGGGTCTCCACACCCCAGATAGGGTGAAAGGGGCCCCACACGCCTGATAGGGTGAAGAGGGGCCCCACACAACAGATGGGGTGAAAGGGGCCCCACACGCCTGATGGGGTGAAGAGGGTCCCCACACACCAGATAGGGTGAAAGAGGCCCCACACGCCTGATGGGGTGAAGAGGGTCCCCACACATCAGACAGGGTGAAAGGGGCCCCACACGCCTGATGGGGTGAAGAGGGTCCCCACACATCAGACAGGGTGAAAGGGGCCCCACACGCCTGATGGGGTGTAGAGGGTCCCCACACACCAGATAGGACCTTCAAGAATTGTGTGTGATTTGGAATGTGCTCAGCCTTGTCATCAACCTGTCTGTCTCTCTATCTGCTGGTCTGTCCCTCCATCTGCCTGACTGCTGCTTCTCTCTGTCTGTCTGGATAGATGCAGGCGACTGAATTATCAGAGCTGACCACCAAACAAGCTATCAGATGTCTCCAAAAAGAAATCTCTCAGAATTCGGATGATTTTGGTTGTCATTCATTTCACTTAACTTTAACACCCCTCCATTCTTCTAGTAGAATTGTTGGTCTAAATTCACACTTTCAATCATGTGGTTCATCATCATCATCTTGGCCCTAATTAGAGAAGCCCTTTGACAGAATGTCAGAATGTGCAAGTGTCGAGGTAGTGTATAATCCACCAGTGAAGGAGACGCTGTGGTAACCAGCCATAATGGCCTCTACCCAGGTGGTCCGGGCCCTCCATAGAAACCGCCTTTAACGGAGGTGAGAATTGGAGGGTTGGACTTTAACACCAAACCCCGTGTTGACACTTCCTGGATGAGTCACGGCACCCTATTTCTCTGACCGTGCCCTGCATCCGCTGTGAGCCCCATAGGCCCCTGGTCAGTAAGGGTTCACTCCCTGGGGAATAGTGGGCCATTTGGGACATGGGGTCCATAAAGCTGGCGTGCCCCCCCGTGGGGTTGTGGAGGTCTGCAGTGAAAGGAGAGGGCCAGCACCCTGGCGATGGGACCTGAATGCTCCGTCCTTCTCTAACAGGGATTATACTGACAGGCCATTTCCTTCTTCGCATTCTCTGTTTGCTCACTATTATAGCCACACTCCACTTCCTGAAGGACAGCCCTCCTGTCTTCGCTTTCTCATGCCCAGGGTGTGCCGCCGTCTGCAACGCGGGTCACGCTTTCGGCATTCTGGACGTTGTGGTGTGAAATGCATCCCAAAGATGACATTGTTCTGACTTGATTTGATGGAGGGTAATGCATCCCAAAGATGACATTGTTCTGACTTGTTTTGATGGAGGGTAATGCATCCCAAAGATGACATTGTTCTGACTTGATTTGATGGAGGGTAATGCATCCCAAAGATGACATTGTTCTGACTTGATTTGATGGAGGGTAATGCATCCCAAAGATGACATTGTTCTGACTTGATTTGATGGAGGGTAATGCATCCCAAAGATGACATTGTTCTGACTTGAATTGATGGAGGGTAATGCAAATCGGTTTCCGCAGACTTGTAGAAGCTGTAGATTAACCAGGGCATGGTCTCACGTTTGCCATCGGGAAAGGGCCCCTGGAATTGATCTATTGCTGTGACATGAACATGAAGGGATTTGCCCAGTGGATGCACGCCGAGGATAGAAAACCATATTTTGCTGTAAAATATATGTATATGTATATATTTATGGATAGGGTACACACTTTTTCAACTTACTGGACACCAGATATAATAACCAGATACATGAACACCCTCTTCATAACCAGATACCTGGATACCCTATTTATAACCAGATACCTGGATACCCTATTGATGACCAGATACCTGGATACCCTGTTTATAACCAGATACCTGAATACGCTGTTTATAACCGTATACTTGGATACCCTGTTTATAACCAGATACTTGGATACCATGTTTATAACTGGATACCGAGATACCCTTTGAATACCTGGATACATGGATACCCTATTTATAACAAGTTACCTGGATACCCTATTTATAACCAGATAACTGGATACACTGTTTATAACCAGATACCTGGATACCCTATTTATAACCAGATACCTGGACACCCTGTTCATAACCAGATACCTAGAAAGGAGCGACTGTATGCAGGTACATGTCTGAGTCCATGGCAGTTTCGATAATGCATCCTGTGGACCAACCATGCATCCCTTTCATCCACTCAAGACACTCGGAAGATCAAAGAGTTTGTTTCCATGGTGAAGCACAAAACAAAGACAGATCTTCAGACATTTTATACCATGACCCTGGAGAGAATGAGAGGAGACCATTGGTCTGTCTGTCTTCAATACAGACAAAACAGCAGCCCTTATGGCAGACCTAATAACACATACCATTAGAGACAAGGACATACAGAGACAATGGATGATTAGTATTTAGGAAAAAAATGCTGGTCACTTCAACAGGACCACACAGATAGAACCCCAACTAGACCGAAATGTAAGCTCAATTACACCTCTTGTGACATCTAGTGGCCATGTTGGCAAGGACAGGGGGAGTCTTTGGATGGTCACCATGGAAGCAGAAAACATAAACACATCTATCCACATGCAAGGCATACAAACATTCTGTCCTTGCTGCTAAATCATGAACATTAGACCCTAAATGTAAATATGAACTACGGTTTCAATCTGTTCTCAATACATAGTGAATATTGTTTGTAAAATTAGTAGTTGTATTTGTGTAGACATTCTTTTATTTTGTATGAAGTAACTCTTTATACCGGATTTACCTGTTTTGGAGACAAGATACAAACATTAACCCTGTTGACAATATCGGCTGCCGTGTGTATGTGCCTGATATTAATAACAGTGAAATGTTTACTGAAATGATTAAACATTTATAATTAATTATGCCTACTGAGTGTCTGTAGGGGCATGGATGTCACCATTTTACACTTGTAAAATGTCGCCATTTCAATGTAGTAATGGGGATGGGCTTTCCAACTTTTGTCCGGTTTGACTTCACTCCAAACCTTCTTTAGGAATAATCGGCCAATGATGTTTTACCTAAATAACTGGGTCATCAGGAAGTCACACCTCCATAACAACAGCAATGTCAGACGTGTTCAATAAAAAAAAAAAAAACTTTTTGGCCAAGAAGCCTCTCTCCTTCTCAATCACACAAATGTGCAGGTCTTGAACGCACACACGTATATCTGTACTGTTGTGACATCTAGTGGCCAAGATGAGAACCGTTTATTGGTGTGGGTTTTTCCGGTCAGTCATACGGAGACAGATTTGTAACAAAATGTTGTAAACTTGTAGGTAGCGAGTCACAATTATATACATCGATTCACAAATACACAATGCATCTGTCAAAATAAATTATCACTGTCAATAAATATATGGATGTAGTTTCACAAACGAACATACGTTTATATCAAAAAACTAATTATGAATCGTTAATAGTAACAAAGGATGATAAGCAAATAAGACCGTGTTTGATGTTCGAACGCGTTTTTGTAAATGTTATAGCATTTGTCACCTGCATTTTACTGATTTATTACTTGCATTACATTTGTGAGTTGCCTACATATTTGTGAGTTCCTCGTCATATTTGTGAGGGTCGTTACATATTCGTGAGTAGCGTTTCATATTTGGGAATTTCTGAAATTATTTTTTGTGAGAATTAATAATGTGCATTATTACCAACCTTACACCAATCATGAATAAACCATTTGTACAGTCATGGCATCTCCATTATTGAGGCAATTGAAATATCAAAGTTCCGTCACATTTAGATTAAAATGTGTGCATTTTTCTCCACCCTCCCCCGATACAGAATGTATACTTTTCAAAGTCATGGTATTGTTATATTATAAGAAGCCTGCATCTGTATACAATTTGAACGCACCCACCATCAGCACAAGCCTTTAGATCGCTTACATCTCGGTTTCGGATCCGATTCACATCGGTTAGTATTCCCTAGATAAGGACTGTGCAACATCGTATACACGTTTGTAATCACAATGAGAACAATATTGGATCAACTGAACGCTTCGTTAAAGAGCTATTGAAATTTGATTAGTCGAATGACTATCCATTGTCCAATCGAAAGCTAACAGCACCGAAGTGTTTTATACGGAATCCAGATTAGGACCTCCTTTGTTCTGGTTATGTCTCCAGAACCCCTACATGTTTAAAAAGTACTTTCAAAATACTGTTTTAAAACAGTGACTTTTATTTAACCGATGTATTTGCGATTTGCTGTTGCGATATATTTGTTACTCGCTACTTACAAGTTTACACATTTATTGTGTAATGGTCAAGTAAAAACGGATTCACAGTCAATCCAGTCAGATGACATGCCGAAACCAATCACTGTTCGTTCGCGCAGAAAACGCTTGTAATGTGAGGTTTTCTGTTAGGCTTTTGTTGCAGTGTTTGAGTCCACACTGCAAGACGGCATCTCTTTCGTCTTGTTCAACTACATATGAGCCGAAAATCCCTCCCCCCCCCACATCTTAAGACAGGAGGGTCTGACTAGTTTCAAATTCATATTGGTAGACCATGTTGACCAGTAGAGTGTGCCACAAAAGGTATTTTGCAGTAGTGATAAAAGGGGCAAATTTCTTGATTGCCGAAAATTGTCCCCCCTTCCCATCATGTCTGACATCCATGCCAAGTAATTTTAAGAAGAGTTGGCGATATAAAATACTGATGCAAAAGACAGATAGACGGCTATAAGAAAACAGCTACAATAAGTAATTCCAAACAAAGGGAAAACAAGGTATGAAGGCTTGCTATGTAGGCTACTTATTATTTTATCTTGCTGTGGATTTGTGGAAAAGAAAACAAGTATAATATTTCCGTGTAATTTGATAAGTTACGTGACCTTTATCTTTCAATAGTGTAGAAGTCAAGATTGCATATTCGTTATATACAATTTGTACAAAGAGACTGTTTTCCAGGAGATGTATTATTTAGCATTCACTTTGCTAAAAACTCAGTTATTGAGTAAAATTTATTTAGTCTGTAAATTTCAACCAGAATGAAAAAGTAAGCAATGAACTCCCATCTTGTCTCCTCTGTCTTCTCATTAACTCTTTTAGAAAACGATCAAAGCATGTTTCTTCCAAATTATGTTTCTTCCAACGCGTTTGATGACATGCTTTGTTTCAGTGCTACTCTCCCTAAGTCAAACATGACATAAGGAATCAACATTATTCAAATAATGTCCAGGAGATGGCGCCACACGACCAGAACATTGATTGTGTTCAGTTTTATAATGGCCTTGCCAGGTCACAAACCTCCTACAAGTTACCATTGCCCGGCGTGTTTCCTGAGAAAACGTATTGAGGAAATGGACATAAAGTTGGACATATTTTCTGATTTTGTGGTTAACTTGAAGCAGTTTTATTATTTCAGTGAATCAATCTGAAACCCGCACACAGCATAGCCACATTTCAAATGATAGTTAAGGCCATATTCTCTTTTGCAGCGCGTTAATCCAGTTTTCTCTGTAGTAGACCAACGTTGTCCCTCCCTCTGCTAACAGTTCTTTAAAGGCAATAAGCACAGACCTCCACACAAACAACAATAATACCTCACCTACAGGCTTCATTAAATAAACATCAAGACATTGTTTTGCTGTCAAGTTCCACATATCTACAAAACCATTCTATCATGTTCCAGCGGAAGACAAATCATCTGTTGTCAAAACTGGTTTAGAAGTTTAGTCAGAGAACGTCTAGGTGCTTCTCTTAAATATCCATGTGGAAGCAGGAGCTGTGTGCTCCGCTGGCCTTGTCAATATATATATATATATATATTCTTGGACTATTTCAGACAGATGGGCGATCTAAATGCCAGCTGTCTTTCTTCATATTATATTAAGTTGCACACACTCTCACACCTGACTTCTTATTGAATAAACACACACACATGCACACACGTCGTTGTCTGTTATCAGTCTGGCCAGCCTGCTCATGCAAACAAGAAGACAGCTTGGGCTTCCCCGATCCCACCCTACACTGCCTGCATAGAGTAAAAATGACCTCAGTGTTCAGTAGGACGTTTTAAGAGTAAGTAATGACTAGTTTTGACTCTTCCCGTGTTTCACTGGCCTGCCGTTCTTCTCTGTTATCTTCCTGTGCTTCACTGGCTTTCTGTTCTTAACTGTTCTCATCTTGTGCTTCACTGGCCTGCTGTTCTTCTTTGTTCTCTTCTTGTGCTTCACTTGGCTGCTGTTCTTCTCTGTTCTCATCTTGTGCTTCACTGGGCTGCTGTTCTTCTCTGTTCTCTTTCTGTGCTTCACTGGGCTGCTGTTCTTCTCTGTTCTCATCTTGTGCTTCACTGGGCTGCTGTTCTT
>JACXGK010007649.1:0-24633 GCA_016801125.1 Novumbra hubbsi
GCTAGTGGTGACAATGCTTCTACCAGCTAGTGGTGACATCGCTTCTACCAGCTGCTAGTGGTGACAATGCTTCTACCAGCTAGTGGTGACAATGCTTCTACCAGCTAGTGGTGACATCGCTTCTACCAGCTGGTAGTGGTGACATCGCTTCTACCAGGTAGTAGTGACATCGCTTCTACCAGCTAGTGGTGACATCGCTTCTACCAGCTAGTGGTGACATGTGAGGAAAACACCTAAATATGTGTTTATTTCCAGTCTATTTGATGGTGTGTCTGCTACAAAGTTGAGATGTAATGGCCCGGGACTGTATCCAGTTACTGTCTGCAACAATGTTTAGATGTTATAGCCCAGGACTGTATCCAGTTACTGTCTGCTACAACATTGAGATGATATAGCCCAGGATTTTATGCAGTTACTGTCTGCTACAACATTGAGAGGATATAGCCCAGGACTGTATACAGTTACTGTCTGCTACAACATTGAGATGATATAGCCCAGGATTGTATGCAGTTACTGTCTGCTACAACATTGAGATCATATAGCCCAGGACTGTATGCAGTTACTGTCTGCTACAACATTGAGAAGATATAGCCCAGGACTGTATACAGTTACTGTCTGCTACAAAATTGAGATGATAGAGCCCAGGACAGTTATTGTCCGTGAGCTGTGGAAAAGGAGACAGTGGCTCCAGGATGCATGTTATTATACCAGTTTCATCATAATGAACTAACAGTGATGTAACCTTTGGCACTCTGATGTTTTGGGTTTCTTTTTTTCATATAATAAATAGGAAATACAGTTGGAATCATCAGGAAATGAGTCAAGAGTAGACACTGTGGTGTTGGGTAGAGAACCCTGTCCTCAACTGGAGTGCTACTGGAGTGCTGCTTTTATCTAAGGAGCACGTTTACAATCCCCACTGATCCCCGTTCTTCTACGCAGAGATATAGAGGCTCTTTCAGCTGTATCTTTAGTGGCCTTCTTGGACACCCTAACCCCTACGTCCTCTGTTTAGGCTCAGGACGTCCACTGTTTAGGTCCTGGGACGCCAGGAGTCTAGGCCCTGTATAGTCATTTTTCAACAAACAACTCTCTGTTGCACCTTCACTTCTGCCAGCAGCACTGATACTCGGCCTTCTTTATTCTTATCAATATCGTCCTCCAGAGGAACAAGGAGTAGTGATTTCACTGCAAGGTTTTGGAAACGGGACAATATGTAGCTTCAGTGTCATCTCTGTGAAAGTGTATCAGAATCAGATTATTTATGCCTGTATCTCAGACTTATTCTCAGAGGATGCACATTTGTCCCAGTTTATCCTAGTGGGCCAGAGCTTCTCAAAAAGGCTGATAGTGGTGGTTTTAAACGTTCACTACCAATACAAAATGTTATAATCTATAGTTTCTGTGGTTCTATTGAACCAGAAATTGGCTTGCAAATCCAGGTTGGTGACCAGATAGTACTTATTTCTTCTCCAGGTTTGACCTAGTAAAACAGAGTAGATCAACATTCATTATATACGTATAAAATACAGAATAGGTTTTCTCTTCAACCCCATTTGTGACTAACCTGATTAAGCTTGTCATGCAGCTAATTATTAGAATCGGGTGCTCTAAATTAGAGTTGGAGAGAAAACTGACAGGGCAGTAAATCTCCAGGAACAGGGTTGGGCAGCCCTGCAGCCCAAAAAGTAAAACAATTTAAAGAGGAATAAATTGTTATCATAAAACCCAATTTGCTTTTTAAATGTATGTGTGCCACAATTGTTTTGGCACCCTTTCATTTTTTAGAACTTCCATTTGCCAAGATAACAGCTTCCAAGTCCACCACAATAATTCACTGAGGGGGTGTGGCGGCTATGTTTCCATGGCTATGTTTCCATGGCTATGTTTCCATGGCTATGTTTCCATGGCTATGTTTCCATCTGTCTAGGCCAAACCCGCCTCTGGTGGTGCTCTGGTGCTCTATTTTGGACTCATCTGACCATAGAATCTTGTCCCACTGAAAGTTCCAGTAACAGTTGGCTAACTGAAGCACATACATGTGTTGTATGATGACCACAAAGGCATTTCTATGACAACCCTCAACGTGCTGTGATGTCTGATCATAGTGACAGACTTTCAGACTCATGTATGCAATTCTCCAACTTGAATCCTTGGAGATTCATTGGCCCCCCAAACCATCCTCCTCATCCTGGACAACCTCACCTCCTCTGCACTTTCCATGAGTGTTGGTGCCCCCCCCCCATCTTCTTCTTTAAACATGCTTGGGGGCTGCTCTTGGGCTGAACTTGCTGTTTTAAATGTTCTCCATTTGTAAATTATTTTCCAGACAGTAGAATGGAGACCTCTGTAATGGCCATATCAAAGCCTGGATCTGAATCCTATGGAGATTTAAAAGGGGCTGTTCATGCAAGAAACCAGCTTGTCAGGGACTGGTAGACAGTTTTAGGAAACGTCTTATGGAAGTTATTACCAGGGGCAATACCAGCTATTAGGGCATAGGGTGTCCTAAATTGTTTCTCAGTATGAAGTTGCATGAATGTACAGCAATTCGAATAATGTCACTTATTGTCAACAGTCATGTTTGGTCCTTGAAAAGCTGTGATATTTTGTATGGATAACATTAACCATTATTCCCCCAAAAACAACTGCGCTTGAGGAACATTGTCCTTTGAACTATAGGCGGCAATTATCAGCTACACTCTGACCAGCAATCCTCTGGACACAATGACAACTGTCAACCATGAAGGATTGTTACATCGCTTCACAAAAGCTGCGGCCCTTACAGGGAAACAACTACTTCAAAGACCAAGTGATGTAACTGATTGAAATGCCACGGGCGCCATGAGTGCTAACCGACTAGCCATTTTATCCCTGTTACATACAGACAAATAATAGAAAATGTTAGATGCATTGGATCATTTTGTACTTGTGGTTCATTCATTGATGACTTGCACATCTCACAACGTGGTTTTGAATTCTGTAGGCTGGGTAATGGTTGTGTTATTTTCGGTGTTTCTGTGATATACAGTGGCGAGAACAAGTATTTGATACACTGCCGATAAAATGCAAATTAATTACTCAAAAATCATACAATGTGATTTTTGGGATTTTAGATTCCGTCTCTCACAGTTGAAGTGTACCTATGATAAAAAATGACAGACCTCTACATGCTTTGTAAGTAAATAAACCTGCAAAATCGGCAGTGTATCAAATACTTGTTCTCCCCACTGTAGCTCATGGTGTCTTATATCCATGTGGCCTTGTGTCTGGGAACACAGCCTTTTACTGTCTGATAATGAATCCCCAGTCCCTTTAGACCAGCTGCCCATGATCCCTCTTACACAATGGTCCCTCATGCTTTCTGGGGATGCCTTTCATTCAAAATTTCAAAGCGCGCTGATTTGTCCATCTGTTTATCTCATGGACACATGCTGGTGTGGCTCTTTTTAATTCTGACGTCTTTCATGGGTTTTTTGCGACCGCTGTACGTAGCCGCAGGTTAAGGCTGGCTACATTTGCTAGATATTTTCCCCCACAAACCTTATATTTCACTAATGTACTGCTGTTAGACCCAGTGTTCTCTAATTCGGTCTAGGTTGTTTGTGTTTTGGGAATAAATAGCCGTCCAAGCCTTCTGTTGGTCTCATTCAGTGGTTTTATTTGTGCTGGGAGGGGTTCAGCTGGATTGAGTTTACGAGCAGGATTGGTTGTAATGCAAATCTGCATCCAAGAGTTGTGGATATCTGGAGATGAAATGTACAGCTTTGACAATAACAACAAAAAACAAGGATTTTGTGTCTTGAGGGTGATGCAGAGCGTAAGTCCTGATGAGAAAGGATCAATTCAACGGAAACCAAACATAAGCACTTCAACATTCATTTATCTTCATCAGAGCACATTGCAGGAACTATTCTCTAGAAGGCCCATTATAAAATAGGACACAGACATAACGACGGACACAGCGCTCTCTGAAGGATATTCTCAATGTTGATGTAGCCAAGATTATCAACCTACACCTGTTCCTTTCAATGCTCAAGTGCTCAACTAATTTAAAGTACATTACCGTTTATCAAAGGAAAAGGATAGATAGAGTGTGGTAGAAGGGAAAGAAGGAATTAATGTGAGTCATCTTTTTTGACAAGCTTCCAGTCCAATCAGTGACTGGCCGCTAGAGTCCCCAGCTAGGCTTCTGTGTAGAATCTGTCTTGGCTGTCAATATCTTTCTATTGCCCTCTCTGTCTTACACTCATTGATTGTCTGCAGAACACATCCTAATAAGGACGTCAAATGGCACTGGCACACAACTGCGGTTGGCGGTGACTTAGTGTGTCTCGGTATTTGATAGGTAGATAAACTTTATAACTCCCCTAGGGCAAATTCAGCCGGGATTCATTGAAGTGGTTTTGGTGTCATCATATGGGTAGGTTTGTGTGTCTGCATGTGTCCGAGAACATAGCGGAGAGATGACTTACATGCGTTGACTTACATGGGATAGTTTGAGTGCAATGTCTATGTAACCTCACAAACAGGTTGCTGGATGAAGACACATCACCCTTCCCCTTCATGTACACCGGTTGTGTGGGAAATGAAAGCATGTTAGGCTGAACTACGTCTTCGTTCTCCCTGGTTGATGTGTTATTTGTCAGCACCTAGCCAGACCTGACGTTCACTTTGTTGGTCAGCTGGAGGTTCACGGAACTTGGTTTCACACATAGGGATGTATCAAAAATCGATAAATTCCATTTCTTACCTGGGAGTCCTGGCATTGCCCATTACACCTCTGCTGTCACCCAATAAGAGTCCCAGCTCTTCATCCCTCTGTAGTTTATGACATCATCCATCTACCTCCTGCCAAATACTGTTTAAAAGGAGCTTTTCATTTTCCGAGCCGTTTGGGATATAGAGAGGATATTAGAGTCCTCTGTTTATTGCTATGGTACGTTACATATCTTCTGATCCCAGTTGATCTTAAAGCCGTCTGTTGTTTATCAAACCTATTGAATTTCTTCTGAAAAAGAAGGACCATAAACTCATGAAAGCTTGCTGCTGTTGTCGACTATGGCACCTTTGAGTCTCAGCTCTTCTCGCTCTGCGACCCAAGTGGTAGAAAAGGCCAAACAGCCAATTAAAGACAGACAGGGAACAGAGATAAAGGTTAACCCCAGAGATGATTTCCTTGACCTCCAGTTGACCTTAGCAGAGTGGTGTCTGAGAAAACAGATAGAGGTCTCAGGGCAACTATAAGGAAGGCACTGACACTGTGGTTGTGTTCACTCAGAGTATTTCTTTGCAAATCATGCCTACCTAGTCAATTCAAGTATTAATAAAGTGTACCCGTTTCCTCAAAGTGCATTGTGATTTGATTTCTGAGTTAATTTTTATTAATTACTTGAAACAAATTCTAATTAAAGCACAGCTTGTTAAAACAGAGCTTTGATTATGAAGGCGAAGCATTTTGTTCCTATAAGAGGTTCAATGTAAATTATTCATTGTTTTCTATTTTGAAAAGCGTACTGCTCTCTAGCCTGAGAGAAGTGGAAATGGTGCCGGCTGAGGAAGGAATACTTCATTATTTTAATGCAATTATAAGCTGCTTTATTCTCTACTGTGTTTCTGGGAACAAAACACCGGGCTCCAGCTACTGGATGGGCAATTTAAGAATATTACACCAAACTACCTGCCTTGGTTTCCATGTTTTAATCAGACTAAAAGCTGGCTTTACATTCTAGTAAAATGAATCAAATAGGGCCGCCTTAAAGATGTTTAAATAGGAGCTAACTCACTATAATCAATGGTTTTCAACTGCTTGGCCGCCTGGAATCTCGGGTGCCTGAGTAAAATAAAATACATATTTTATAATTATTAAAGAATACTCCAGTTGGTATTTAAACAACTAAATGCCTTATAGAAAATGTGAGGAAATTATAACACACACTTTACTTAATAAACACACTTCTTCTCACATTTCATATTTTTATTATAGAGCTACAGTTGGGCGTTGTGTGGTCTTGTGTAAGTGAGCTGGCAATGCACATACTGGGTTGCAACAAAAACAGCTTGGTTCCATTCGGGTCCTCGAGGTGTGAGTCTGCTTAGCCTTTGCGTTGCTGCTTTGGATTTACAGCGGTGTATGTATCAGGACCAGGACGCTATCATTTATTATCATTAAAGTGTTATTGCTGATATCATTCCAAACAGCTCCACAGCCCACATGCCCTGGTGAGAAACGCATGTTTGACAGGTTTATCAAAACACATCAGTCATTTTTCTTGTTCCGCTAAATCAGTCCTCACACTACTGTATATTACGGCCTGTCTGTCCAACAGATCCATCACACTGCATTCTGGGAGGGAAGGAAAACTATAGCTGGGACCATCACGCTGGAACTAAATGATATATCAAACATGTCTCAATCCCCGGTTCTGGATGGGCTCACATTTACCTTTTTTTCTACTTCCTTTCTCGCTGTTCTTGCTCTCATATGTATGTGTTTGTGTGTTTAACAGGTTTTTCCCTGTCATAATTTAGCTTGTCCCTACAGCAACTGTAAAATTACCGCACTTCAAAATGACTAAAAGTGAGCACATTTAGACACAAGAGATAGTCCCCAACAAGTGCATTGTTTACACCGGGTAATCAAGGTGGCTCATTTAGATAGAGGAAAGAGAGGCTGCACATGACGAGTGTGTCTCCCTCTGTTCTCTCTGTCTCCCTGGCTGAATCACTGACGCCAGATGCTACAGCTGACAGCTCGGTTAACATGGTAATCATGAGATCAATGGGAGCTAAACGATTCAATGAGAGAGACGTCCATCATCCTGCTATATTTCCAAAATAAGATATGCTGTACATCATTGTTACCTCAGAGAATTCTGAAACTATTGTTTTAAGGACAGTTGGCCTCTTCACACAATGTTTGCAATGACAATGACGAAAATAACTATATGAGTATTCCTGTGTTTCGTATGATAGGATGCCTATTTACTGTCTATTGGATTGTACAGATGTTTGTAACATCATGGGCGGATTTCACAAGGTAAAATGAATAAACATGTTGGATCTTTACCTGTTCTGGGAAAATATTTCAGAACTGAGGTAGTGATTGTGACAGTTGCTACTTAACAAATCTATCACTACATGAACATGTGCAGAAGCTTTGGGATCAACATAAGGAGAAGTTTAAAAACAAGTGACACTCTACAGCAGTATGTTGTTCTAAGTGGTTAAGAGATGCAGTAGAGAAAAATAATAACCTTTACTATATGAGAACAAATGCTAAGCTAGCACAGGACAAGAGCTTTGCTGGATTTAATTATGTTGTAATTAGCGTCCCCAAAAAACAAATCATCATGATACATCATGATAAGGCAATGATACTTTGGTGACCTACTATACTATGTGACACTTTCCTGGCCATCCTATTACCAGTGTAAAAATCTAGAATGCAAGTTTGGTGGTTGTACATGTAAACAGCCAATGGTTAGCCAATCCAGTAGTGGTTGGAAGCTATGTCAAGCTTCGATTGCTATATCAAGCAACTTGGCTTTGTGTTTTCATAAAGTTCATGAAATTGAATCTGGATCTCTGGCTAATTCAATTGTCCTCCCCCAACCTGCTTCTCCCCTGCTTTCTTTTAATTGAAAACATGTCTCATATATTCTGGATGTTAGTGTGTGTTGTTATAGCCGGGTGCATCCTTAACACATAACTACTTCCTGTTAAATGGGATGTATGTCAGACAGAGATACAGCCTCACGGAACGAACACTGCTGGTTTTTGACCCCAGTCAGTCGGATGTCAGTGTCTCTCTACGGTTGTCCCTGATGCTCCATCCTGTCAGCAATGAGGCCGCAAGGTTGGGGGGCGGTATGATGTAAGAGGCCCTGACAGGCGCAGCAAGCGAGGCCTCGCTCCCCCTCTGTCAATCTCACCCCGCGTCTTCACCCAACTCACCTCCAGAGTGTTAAACACAAAGGGCCTGCCAACGCAGATAACGCTCAGGTTGCACTGTCCGTCCACCCATACGTTTGCCCCTTTGGGACCCGCCGCCATCATAGCTCCGGGTCATATCCACATTCTGATCAGGCACACATTTGGACCGGTGTAAACATGTAAAACAGGTCTTCCCAAGCACTTGTTGAGGTAGTGAGGCACGCATTGTGTACAATTTAAAAACATTGGAAATCCTCATTACCCAGTCCTTTAAAATCAATGGCAGGTGGACAATCAAAATGTGGGCAGGATCAGTCCACATGTCAGTGCCAGGTGTAAACTAAGCCTTCATCACAAAGATCGCTGACCTGATGATGTGCAGCTAATCACCTCCATGGTAATACAAGGGCTAAACAGGGAATGAACTACTACTGAACATAATGGGAGCCATATTGAAAGTGGCCCCAGCTGAATGGTTGTCTTTGGTTATAATGTGATTGCTACACTAACAGGATCTAATACGCTGGCTGGGGTTCAACACAGAAAAAGGGAAAACGACATTTTTTTTAAGTTGTGGGTTGGCAAGGGCAACAGGTGCTGAGAATTGCTTTGCAAATGCTTTTTTTTGCTTTCTCATTAACATGTTGCATGTTTTGCTCGGTGAGCAATGTTGGGTGAGAAAAACTAAGGATTATGAGGATGTCATTAAAAGTTAATATAGAGTATTTATTAGGTCTGGATGATGTATCCAAACATCATTAATCGAGCAGGTGCCAGTGCGGGGTATGTTAGGATAGGCCAGTATATGGCCAGCCGAATGCCAGAACTATAAATCACCCATGACATCAGGTAATGAATGCAGATCTGTTGCAGAAGATTATCTTGTCTCAACATCAACACGATCTGCCTCCGTCTGTGATGCCAGGAGGGGCCGAAGTGCAAAAGTAGCAGTATTATATATGCATTTATTACGTAAAAAGGGAGTCTGTACATCGACTCATCCATTGGTGGTTCGATTGTGACTACTAATTATGCAGCACTCAGCCGAATGGCTTTGGTCTCTAGAACATGTTGGAAAATTGTTGTCTAAATGGCTAGACGCATCCCCTGGAATGGTACGTTCCTTTCCAGCTGCACAGCATTAATCAGGGTTAGGATGACAGTTTGGGTGGAGATCTGGCTGCCTGTTATTTGGGGGGCATCTGTCTCCAAGTGTACCTTTTTTCCATCCGTCCTTCATAACCATTCATCCACAGTTTCACAGACAGATGGAGGGAGAGGAGACAGAGGGACCATGCAGGTGTTCAACGTCCAATCACAACACAAACATCTATCCAGCTCATGCCTGTCGGACATCCATCAATGGTTTTCAAGCTACATTTGTGGATGCAGCTCCACTGGGAATTGCTATCTTGAAACGTTTACTGCCGGAAAAATGAAGATGTCTAAGCTCCTTGAAGATTTTGCTCCACAGGTAACACAATTTGGACTCAATTTGGACTCGGGTTTGATACATGGCCAGCTAAACATTTATTAAGGATAGTGCAATGTCCCCCTTTGACTAAGTTTAGTAGATATGTTCACAACGTTCATAAAATAATAAAAGCAGAGGTTATTGCGGCTTAACGGACAAATTGCTCCAAAACTATGTCAGAACATCATCACGCCCTTTAAAACTGCCAAGTTAATGGGAGTTCACATGGGCTGTTAGATAATTTTATGTGACATTGACTAATGGATATCCATTTAGACCGATAACACAACCCACTGTTAGAGGAAATGCAAAGTAAAAACATTTCCTCTTTCTAACATAGACATTTCCCAAACTGTCTGAGATAATTTATTCTCCACTTTTAGAAGATCTGCATACGAGGATGAAAAATATACATTTATCTTTTGCCTTCTGTTTTCTGGGTTGACTTGTTCAGTCACCTAAGCCAAAGATAAGCTGCCACTACCACTTGAGCCTTGGATTGGTTACGTTCTATACATTTAGACAAAACCATTTATCCCTGAGCGTCTTCATGACCTAGGGGTGAATGGAATCTGTCTCTCTGCAGTTTTTGTGTGCTTGGGAGAAGATAGAAAATGGGCTAAGCTGTTAGTGTAGTGTTAAATGATTAGCTGACCTCTTTTGTGTTCAGGTATTTGTAGTTGGACAAACCAAACTTATTGGACAGACAGGCATATTACTCAGGTTTGCTGGACCAACTGGACAACTCTCTCTGCTCCATCAATTACGATGCAGAGGATTGAATTTAAACCCAAAGGTTGGTCAATGAGATCCACATCTGCATGTTGCTAAAAAAGCTAGTCATTGAGTGAGACAGGAAACCCCAACAGTCAATGTGAACTCCTCGTAACTCCTTGTAACGTTTGGTGGGGTTGTGTTAAAAGCATGTTTACATTCCGGTCAGGCCTTGTGGGCTAACAATTATAATCTCTTCTCCTCGTCACCTCCTTCTTCCCTCATTTCATTTCTCCCTTCCTCTCTCTCTCCCTCCCTTCCTCTCTCCCTCTCTCAGGTCACAAGAAATCACTCAGGTGAAACGCTCGTTTCGCCCCATAGAATCAATCATTTAATTTGGACCAATGGAAGACTCACATTCTTTTTCCTTGTCTCCTCCCTGATGTTTTCTACTTCCTCTCTTCCTTCTAATCCGCCAACGCGATAAAATGTTGTGTTTCCTACCCTTAAACGTCCACACTACTATTGGTTTTCTGTTACAATTGCACACACTAGGATCTGAAACAGAACCTGATAAAATATCTTGAGCAAAAATATAAATGCAACTTGTCGATCCCCTCTTTCATTGGTTGAAATAAAAGATACTAAAGATTCACAATATTGGCATCCCTGCTAGATAAACAGTGTGCCAAGACCATTCCAACACTTGACAGGTGTGGTGAAGCTGATAAAACAGCAGGATGTTTACACAAGTGCAGCTTATGGTTGGGACAACAGAAAGGTGACCTGGAATGTGATATGTGCAGTTTTGTCGCACAGCACGGTTCTACACATTTCTGTAATGTGATATGTGCAGTTTTGTCACACAGCACGGTTCTACACATTTCTGTAATGTGATATGTGCAGTTTTGTCACACAGCACGGTTCTACACATTTCTGTAATGTGATATGTGCAGTTTTGTCACACAGCACGGTTCTACACATTTCTCAAGCTTTGAAGGAGTGTTCTATTAGCATCTTTACTCCAAGCACAATTGCGTTGAAAAGGCCACTCGCTACATTTCTATTGTAACGGGTGCGCTTCAATTTTATTTTCTATATTTCTATATTCTTCAGACTGGTTAAAGATAGAAGCCTATGTTAATTTCCACATAGTAGGGTACAGTCTGTTGCAAGGAATGACATGTCGTTTGTGTATATTGATATTTTACAGTTTATTAAAGACATAATTCAGATTTTCTGTTTATTATGTTATATTTTCATGCATTAAACAACTTATAGTTGTTGTGAACCCCTGGGGATGTACAAATGTGATGTAAAACAGCCTACCTTTTGTAGTATACTATGTGGTTCTCAATAAAAACAACTACATGTCAACATACGTTTTTATATTCTCTTCACACTTTCACAAAAATACTCATGGAGTCTTCTCAAACAATGTTATCTATTCATCCTTCTTCTAGTTAAGGGTTTTGAGAATCCACAATATAAAGGACATCATTCTACTATAAAAGATGACCTCCTGAGAGGTCAAAAGGTCAAGGCAGATTGGTGCCTGGCGGATTTTGAAATAACAAGAAGACCTTAAACCTTTAACGGTTAACCAAAGCGGTTTCCAGATGATTTGATGTAGATTTCATCAGCCACATCCAATGTCATTTAATTTCAACAGACATGTACTAGTCCCTATTTAACAATTATTTATTGGTTAAATAAAGTTAGGGTTTTTGATTGCATTGTCCAAATTCCATAATATCAAAATAATCCAGGGCTTTTTGCGTGTCGAAACGCCCCAAATTAACCACAAATTGCCAAAATAACAGTGCTGAAGCATGAAATATAACGATGCAACCCAAATGAAAACATATTGTTACATACATTTGAATAGGCTATATGAGACAACCATTAAGGGTGAGAGGCCTATTGGTGATTGTTCAATACTTATTTAAAGAACATCATATTTTCCAATGCTGAATTAGCATAAATGATGCTGCAGCTTGTTTGATGTATGTGCACTGTTTAACTCATCCAATATCTCTTTTTCTAGCTCTGTAGTATCACCATTGTTTTGATAAGGAACCTAGTGTTCTAGGGGAGTCCAGCGTACCCCTGCAGCATAGATTAGAACCAGACCTACTTCACTGTCTGGAAGGGCTCTATCTTTCACCACTTTCCTGTCCAATAAAACTTAAGATGCATGAACATATTTTTTACAGTATTTGTACTCCATCACTGATTTCTTTATTCTCCATCTCTAGAGCATTTCACTTCTTTCAATAGTTTATTGACAGTTGTCCTTTCAGCTTGTGTTGCCAAAAGCGCATTCGCAACAGTAGCCCGCTGAGAGGAGAGAAGACCCTTGGCTCCTATGCAGTAACCCTTGGTTACTATGTCATCAGCCAAGACATTTTCCGAGAAAATGTCTCAGCTGATGACATAGTCTCATCTAGTGTGTTTGCGATTCATTTCGTTTGGCATCTCCGCAGGCAGAAAATTGGAATGTGTTCGGCTCCATGCTTCAGTGAGCATGGGTAAATGGTGTATCCTCACACATCAGGCCGCAGGATAAGTGTGATCGCAGACACTGATAAAGCCTTTACACATTTGACACACTCAGGAAACAAAACGGCTGTGACGCCATAACACAAAATCTTGCCAAGAGAAAGAGCAGCGTATGAACTTGTTAACTGATGCGTAGCAAGAGAAAGATTAAAGCGGCGATGGGCAAGATGTTAAAGGAGCATGAACGAATGGAGAAGATAACACTTGGAACAAGTGTTCAGAAACAAAATCCAGACTGGGTGGAATGATATGACTTGCTCCATTAGGAATCAGAATTAAAAAAGGATGAAATGTATTGAACAGTAATCTTTGTTTTTGTGACGGTCTATATTTAAGGCTAATTTGGTGGACACATTTTTAAGGACTAGGACACAAGGTCATAAGAGTGGGTTTGATATTGAGTGGAAAACATTTAGTAACTCAATATTAGCTAGGGACCAAAATGCTTCCAATATTGGGGGTAAATGTCCCCACTGTTTTTACACCGTTAAGTCTACATACTACATACTGCATACTACATATACATACCATACCATTACTATACGTGACAACCGTTTTACATCCTAAACAAAAGATAGAACCCTCTGCAAGGCAATGTCCCCGTATCTCCCCTGAGTCTTTTGTGGTTGATATTTAGACTAGAGGGCCTCCCTCTAAACATATGTATTATATTTTACCACAGGGAAGACAGTGCATGCATATACAGAAGACAACACAACCTAAACACACGGAGGACAGTATCGGGAACAAGACAATGAATTCAGAATGTAAAATGACAGGATAAACAAGAAGCACAAGCAGATATGTATCTAAAGAAGCACAACTAGATATGCAAACAAGAAGCACATCTTTAAATATATGAACCCCCCTTTTCCACATTTGATTGTGTTACAGCCAGGCCCATCTTTACCGTTGAGGACATTGTGGACCTGTCCATGTTTATGTTTTGATGTTCTTTTTACATGTGGAATAAGAAAGAAAACACATTCTAAAGCAAAGATTTTGTTGAATTTAAGATCACCGCCTACTTGAATTATTGCCGTCATGATGACTGTGTTTTGTTAAGTGACTGAAGCCAGGCAGACATGCAGTGATCCCAGGCGCTGATCTTGGTTTCATAAAATCTATAATTTAGTAAAGACGTTCATGCACATATCCTCTGCCAGTTTTGCTCTGTGTGATGAAGAGGTATAGCTGCAGTGCAGGAGAAGTTTTGTAAAAGGAGCCAGACTGACGATTAAAGAAGACAAGCTTTAAAATGTAACTAGAGAAATCAAAGATTCAATCTAAAAAAAAAAAAAATGTGACCATAACTGTTGTGCAGCCAGCTAAACGTTGTTTATCTTTAAATGTTATCTAAACTATGATAATATATTTTGTCGTCTAAGCTAGAGGGCTTGGCTAGCAAAATGGTTATTTTGTTTATATTATTTTGGGCGTACCAATTTACATACTACACTGTTCCCCCTGCTCCTATGCCCTTGACTGTATGCAAGTAAATTACAAGGTTAGAACGATAATTTTCTGTCAATACAGTGATTGATCCTGCATTTCCTTTGTTGACTTACAAAGAAGAAAATGGAAAAAGACAAAGGAAAAGACAGAAAAAGAAAGAAGGCAGATCGAAATAGCAGATATTGTCAAGGAAGATTAGTGGAAACTGAAGGGACCACTAGGTTTATCCAATACAATCAACTTGTTTGGTTGAAACTCCTTTCATATGTTCATAAAAAGGTTAGAACATCTGGTTAATGGCTTTATAGACAAAGTGTGCTATAGGTGTAAAATAACAGTATACTTGTGTGTTTACTGTTTTTAGGCACTTGGATAATTTAGGTCTTTTTATAGAACAGGTCATAGTTACATAACTATACATGCGTCTCCTTACATCTTTCTAAAGGAGTGTGCCATGACTCATGAGCTCAGTATTACAAATATAAATGAGAAAAGATTTATTGCATAAGTATTCACATATTTTAATCATTATTTGGAAGATTGTGATGGTGTTCTACTCCACGTGCTTTATGGTGATGATGGTGTTCTACCCCACGTGTTTCATGGTAGTGATGGTGTTCTACCCCACGTGCTTCATGGTAGTGATGGTGTTCTACCCCATGTGCTTCATGGTAGTGATGGTGTTCTACCCCATGTGCTTCATGGTAGTGATGGTGTTCTACCCCACGTGCTTTATGGTAGTGATGGTGTTCTCAGGATGATGTGGTGTTTGGCTTTCGTCAAACATACAGTTGCGGTCAAAAGTTTACATGCACTTGTAAAGAACATGTATGTCATGGCAGTAGGACTTTCCAATAATTACTACAACTCTTATTTTTCTGTTTGACCTCAACTGTAGCGCTTAGTTTTTAGATTATAAAAACTAGACCTATATACATGCCTTCTGGTGAATGCTAGACAATATTTGTTGTAAATGTAGTTTTGTTGTAAACATGTTGAGTCCTGTGACCCTTTGACCATTAGTTCTTGCTATCACTATGTTGTTCGTCGATTTTTAGGAATGTTGTCCATTTGACCGGCCCTATTATCCTTTGCCAGGCGCCAAACTCCTTTGCCAGATGCCAAACACCTCTGTGGTGCCTTTAAGGCATAATGTTGGATGGACTTTTATTTTGATAAGGCATAAAGTTGGCTGGACTTTTATTTTGAAGTGTTTGTCATGCTTAAGGAGTTCCACGTTCGTAAGATCACTTGGCGTTAGTCATTCGAGGACGCCGTGCGCATCTGTTCACCTGCTAGCTATAGCCACACTAATTCTTACTGTACACGCCACAGAGGCAATGTCTTTTCACTCTGTCTGTGTAAGATTATGAACAAATAGAGCCACAGTAAACAGCGCATAAAGCTTACTACGACTCAAGTCATCATTTTGCAAGCAAGAGTTTAGCTGGTTGAATAGCTGCAGCTCCTACGTTGTAGCGAAGACAACACAACCTCTTCCAGTATCATCTGATCTCCCATCCAGGGACCAATCATAGCCAGACATTTTTAGCTGAAGAAGCAAGCCAGCTATGTTATTCCGGGTGATATGCGACCGCCAATAATTTATATTGAGGTTTGCACAAATGGTGTAGTGGTCTAAACCACAGCCTCGCAGTACAGCTACATCACTAACGCTTTGAATCCTGGTTCAAGGATACGGAAAAGACCCAGAGGGTGATGCAAACACCACCCGGGGAGGAGGTGCTGATGTTGGGCAGGGTTGCCTTGCACTCCAATCTAACTCTATGACCTACCAGAAAGTTCACCAAACATCCAAAACACATTTTGTGGTCCTGTCTTATGCAATGTTTTGTAATAAAGATATCACTGAAGCAAGTCCTTTCTGACAAATGTCTGTGTTGGTTTTTTTGTCTGTTTTTTGTCTGTCAGCCTTTGGTACTCCAAAATAATCACTCTTAACAGGAGCTATTTGACACAACTGGGAATGGCTGATCTGGTCTGTACACCGAGAGACATGTTTAAAGTACTCCCAGAACAATCCCTGTCTCCGTCTCCTGTTTTCCAAAGTACAAATAGGTACATTTTTTGATTTTGTCAAAAAAGAACAAAAGAAAAACAAGTTAATTATATTCTTGCTTACCTCCGTTTGAGACTGAAGAACTTTGCCCAGTGCAAACACATAGTAAGTCTGTCTCTTATAGTTTTAAACAGACATCCCAGGTGAGTAGGCCTGACTATAAAGGCCAGTAAACAGGCCAGCCTTATCATGGGCCTGTCTAATAGCATCTACCTGGTCTGCCTGACTCTGGGCTGACCTGACCACCACCTCTCTCTGGTACTTTCGGCCGTCTCTGTTCACCCACCACTTGTATTCCAACTTCTCTGTGTAACACAAACACCTTTAGAAGGAAATGCACGTTTGTGAGTGAGAGTATGTGTGTGTGTGTGCGTCTAGGTGTAACTTTATAGAATGTCTCCCTACTGTTGGTAAACAATTGGAGCCTTTTTTCTTGTCTCGATTATGAAAAAGGACATTTCCAGCTTTGCTTGAAGTGTGTGTAAGGTTTAGGGATCAGGTCTCAAACCTGTTCCACATAGAGCAGAGTGAGCATGTTTTCACTCTTATCTTGTACTTGATTTATTAATTAGGTCACTAATTAGTTAGATCTCCCCTCGCATTGTTTTATTATTGGCTTAATTAGTCACCAATTGAAAGGAAAAACAAATACCAACCTACACTAGACCCTCTGTGGAATCTGTTTGACATCTGTGGTCTAGAGTAACATGTTTTTGTGTGTGTGTGTGTGTGCGACGAGTCGTATTCATTAGTGGCAGTATCGAGTTGTGGCAGGACGACGTCTCAAACGCAGCACAGGGAAACGCTTCTCAGCCCTTTACAGCTTGGCGCCCTGGGCACTTAAAGAAGAGTTCTGAAAGCAAGAAATACCATCCTGAACAGGCCTTTACTCTGCCTTGCTTCATTCAATAAACAGCCTGCTGTCGCCTCATGCTTCACAGCCAGCCCCAGCCAGCACTGGAGGTAAGTGATTGTATTCCCTATACAGCTATTTCTCTATACTGCGTTCAGAAACACAATTGAAGGCTGTCCGGGGAACTGAGGAGGATCGTTAATCAAAACTGGATGCATCTTGTATGGAAGAAAAACAGAACTGGGCAACGTTAGATAAGAGATAACAGTTTAGGCTACATTAAAAGCATGCTGCCTCTGTCTGAGCACTTTTCAAATACATTAAGTGGGCGAGCTGAACGCAGGTCTTTATCTAGAATTTGGATCTAAGGACTGTAAAAGAATTTCTAGGCAAATTGAAATGATTTGCATTGTGTGGGTAAGCGAGGTAGATGAGGGTTTGTCAAAAGTTCTGTTGATGCAGTATGGCAATCTCCTAAATCAACTATCCAACTACAAGGGTGCTGTTCTGAATAACTGAACCGGATCCGATTATATATTGAACCCAATTGATATAATTGGCTGCAGTCCAATCACATAGCTTTTGTCTCCTACGCCCTCGCCACTCTCCCTCTGGAGAACGCAAGTAGAAACCAGATAAAGTTTGATTGCTATCTTAAGTTCCAGTCCAATTCACAAAAGCTGCCACCTCTGCCTTTGATTCAAGTTGAGAGGGCAAGTTCAACTTTGTTGAGTTTCAGGGTTGACATTTAACCTGTGTAGTCACCTGCGTAAAGATGATGGCTGTGAGGTGTTAATTCCATAATATGTTTCTGAAGATTATCTTAGTCCAGATCCGATCATCATTCATCACTCAAGTACACGCCTCCGAGAAATTTGGGAAACACAGAGGCAACAGCAAGACAACCCGAAAAAGGGAATGGTCTTGCAGTTTTGCAAGTGTCCTTGTCACTACTGGTAGCATGAGGTGGTACCTGCAGCCCATTCAGGTGGCACAGATGATCCAGGTCATCCAGGATGGCACATCCATATGTGCCGTCATAAGAAGGTTTGCTGTATCTCACATTACTGTCTCAAGAGCATGGAGGAGGTACCAGGAGACCGGTCGCTACACAAGGATAGCTGGACAGGGCCATAGAAGGGAATCAACCCAGCAGCAGGATCGGAGGAACTGGTGGAGCACTGCCAGAGCCCTACAACATAACCTCCAGCGGGCTACTGGTGTGCATGCTCACAGCTCAACACCGGGCAGCTTGAGTGGCATTCGCCTAGAACAGCAGAACTGGCAGGTCCACATTTGGCGCCTCGTTCTCATTACAGATGAGAGCAGGTTCACACTGAACACAGGCGTGTGACAGCGTGACAAAGTCTGGAGTCGGTTTGGCAGTGGGTCAGTGATAGTCTGAAGAGACATATCCTAGGGGGGTCACAAGGACTGCTGTTAGGTACCGGGCTGGTGCAGTGGACCCTGAGATCCTCCTGGTGCAGGATAATGCCTGGCCCCATGTGGCCAGAGTGTGTAGGCAGTTCCTGGATGACAAAAGCATTGATGCCATTGACTGGCCCTCATGTTCCCCAGACCTGAATCCAATTGAAAACCTCTGGGACGTTATGTATCGTTGCATCCGACTCCACCAAGTAGCCACAATGACTGTACAGTAGCTCTCTGATGTCCTGATCTAGGTCAGGGAGATGATCACCCAGGACACCGTCCGCTGTCTCACCAGGAGCCCAGACGTTGTCGGGAGTGCATACGGGTGCATGGAGGCCAAACACACTGCTGATTCACATTATGAGTAACTGTGATTCCCGCAAGTTGGAACAGTATGTGATTTTGATTGTTTACTTTGTGTCTTAAATCTAGCTCTCTATAGGTGGGTGAATATGGTTTCCATTGACGGTTGTTGTGTCATTTTGTTCTCCAAGAATAACATAATGTGCAGTCAAGATTTTGATCTTTAATATATTTAATTCTTTAAGCTGCAAAGTGTGTTTTAAGTGGTCCCTTTTTTTGGATAAGTGTATAGAGCAGAGGGCTGTCTACTTCAATGTAATTCACACTCAGACGTGATGATATAAGGGTATTGAGCAGAGGGCTGTTTACTTCAGTGTAACACACTCTCATACATGACGATATAAGGGTATAGAGCAGAGGGCTGTCTACTTCACTGTAACACACTCAGATGTGATGATTTAAAACAAACAAACTTTATTCTTTCAATGGAGTTAATTACAGATGACAGGGAGGTAGAAATGATCATTAATAGTTGTTTTGTTTCTGTATATGATGCATAAGAGACATATTTGGCGTCTACTAAAAGAGAAACATTTTGGGCTTGGGTAGGAGGTGTGTAGGTGGTTATAACAGTCATACTGTTGTGGGAGCTTTTGAAAGGTGTTTTGGTGCTGATGTGTCATGCTCTATGTTTTCATTCTATGGCCTTAGAGACAAAAGCGTACGGTAGCTGCATAACAAATGTTGGATTTACCAGATTGTTGTTTTCAAAGAAATAAATGGAAAGGGAAGAGGAGGAAATTAAATGAGAAGGAGAGCATATGTAGCATTAAACAGCAAAACAGTAACAACCGTCTCCTCCCGGTGTACAGGCGACACACAATCCCGTCAGCATGGGAGCATACAAACACAGATGCCACACCCATAAAGAAGTGTACAGCAGAGATTCGCAAATGGACAAGTAATGTGTTTCTGTCAGAATAGACAATATTGTCATAATGCTGGCTATTCATGATTACACTTCAGAAAAACGGACCCAGCCAGCATACAGTCAGACACCGTTAGGGGAAGTTTAGTCGTCACTGTTCACGGACGACTAAAACACCTCTGGTTTTCAACCTTTCCTTTATATCAGGGACTAATACAGACCTGGCACACAAATTAAGACCTTGCACACCACATAAGTAGCAGGACACCTTCGGCCCTCTTGGACCGAAGCAATCTACCCCTGTGTAGTCAATCTTGTAGTCACTGCTGTATATGAATTATCATTCACTTTTGTCCGTATTTAGAGGTTAGTCGGGCCCCCCTTTTTTCTTAATAAAAAAACTGACCACCACCCTGGCTTAATATGGATTTGACTTTGATGGTTGGATGATGCCCGTGGTCGACGAGAATCTTAAAAGTAGTCCATTAGAAAATGTGCCCTTGTAGTTCGCTGGCCTGATGCATACCACTACAGTCTAGGCTCTGTGTCGGGCGCCCAGCACCACCACTTTGTCCCCAAGCTGGAACTCACTGAAGAGGTTGGACCTCTGCTGTAGGTGCTGGGCTTTCTCCAGGTAATGATGCACAATCCAGAGGACCCACTCCATCCTTGGAGGACCTGCCCCTATCCTTGGAGGACCCACCCATATCCTTGGTGGTGGGGTGATGGTTGTTGTTCCTAGGCTCCTATGCTACGTTAAGCAACCATCTGAGTAGTTGTCCATAGAGCAACTCAGAAAATGGTAGAGGACTTGGAGATCTCCTCCTCCAGGAGAGGCAAGGCATGGTAGGCCTGTTGGGCCTCTCTGGTCAGTAATGACCCCAGGATTCAAGCCCACTGTGCTCCTATACTTTCCTGCCTGTCACCAGCTCAAGACATACGCCTCAACCCCGTAATATGGAGGGCTCTGTCACCAGCTCAAGACATACACCTCAGCGCCGCAATGGGTAGGGCTCTGTCAGCAGCTCAAGACATACACCTCAACGCCGTAATGGGTAGGGCTCTGTCACCAGCTCAAGACATACGCCTCAACGCCGTAATGGGGAGGGCTCAGTCACCAGCTCAAGTCATACGCCTCAACGCCGTAATGGGGACGGCTCTGTCACCAGATCAAGACATAAGCCTTAACGCCGCAATGGGTAGGGCTCTGTCACCAGCTCAAGACATACGCCTCAACGCTGTAATGGGGAGGGCTCTGTCACCAGCTCAAGACATACGCCTCAACGTTGTAATGGGGACGGCTCTGTCACCAGCTCAAGACATACGTCTTAACGCCGCAATTGGTAGGGCTCTGTCACCAGCTCAAGACATACGCCTCAACACCACAATGGGGAGGGATGTGTCACCAGCTCAAGACATACGCCTCGACGTCGTAATGGGGTGGGCTCTGTCACCAGCTCAAGACATACACCTCAACGCCGCAATGACGAGGGCTTGGGGATCATGAGGGAGGGCAGTGACGAGGGGGGGTTGCCAAACACAACCAAGGAGGAGTGGGCTCTGCGGGGAGGAGCAGGGTCTGCGAGGAGGAACGGGCTCTGTGAGGAGGTGCGCCCCAGGCTGCTCGGTGGAGGCTGCCAGCTGTTGGGCCATCCGGTGCTGTTGCTCTGCGGCGTTCCCCCACTGCGGTGTGACGAGACAGGGATTCAAACAAAAGGGGATATAAACAACATCATTATGTGGAAAGCTAAAAGCGGAAAACAACCAACAGCCCGGCCTACTTCCCCGTCGGTACTGCTGTGCCTCCATCCTCAACCACTCTGCTTTTATAGCTGCACCTATCACCAGGGATGAGAGGCACCTGCAGGGGGGTGGTCTGTCTCTTCCAGCCTGCCTGTAGAACCTTCTGGAACGCCAAACTCCCAGGTCGGTTCTTAAATGTTCTAAACACCTGTGGCCAATGCGCCCCCGCTCAGCAAGACGGGAGCCGGGTCCATGCGTCACAACACAACAACAAGGAGAAACAACATTCCTTTTGCTTTTAAAGTAAGTAATCAGGGTCGGTATGCTGTTGAATAGCTCTTAGAAAACCCATAGCATAACTCAGCCGACGTTTGACAAGCCACATAACCAAGGGGCCCTGGGATGCACTCCTGCCTTGCAGGCTGATGTTGTTAGAAAGTGCACCCTTATTCAGCACTACCCAAACTACCCAAACGTCCAAGCGTGCTCGGAAAGTGAATCCTAACACAATCCATAAATTAGACAGCTAATATAAAGCTAGCTGTGCAATATCTGCCTAGTTGGTTTAAAGGTAAAGACATTCAGTTTAAGGTAATGTAATAAAATATATTTTTATTTGATTGGCTGATGCAACAGTGTTGCTTCAACTTGGGTGTGGTTATTTAAACATCAGCCTGTAAGGCAGCAGTGACTCCCTGTTGCATTCCTGGGGACCTTTTCTGCCTTCTGAACTGCTAGTTTTAGAAAGTCCTGCAATCCTATGTTGTTTTACCTATTTTAATATACACTACAAATCAACAATCAGAGCCAAGCACTTCAAAGCACATAGAAATTTGTTTATTTTTGAAGAGTCTTAACTCAATTTCGCTCAGTCTATTTGCATAATTAAATCTAACAGGGAACGATTAGCAGCAACATACGGGTGGAATACAATTCATCTTCTTCATTTCACAGCAAATTACAGATTCCTCCAAAATTGGAATAATTAGTTAGTGGTTAAAAACAGTAGCTCAATTTAAGGGAAAACAGGATGAGTTAATTAATCTGCACAGAAAATATAATTCTGTAATTTGTAAGGGAACAGAATCAAGTAGTATCGGGAAGTAACCCGATATAGTAATTATTCTGTTCAGTGGTAGCAAAGTAATTTAGCTAGCAGTTGACTGAAGACAAGGATGAGAAATCCTGTTTAATCGTAATTTGTCTGCTAGGAGGAAGCTCACTCTCTGGCCATGCACTGCACAGAGCGAGCATGTTTGTGTTGGCACGTCTGTGTAGGTGGGACGTCACGGCCAGTTTTATTCTGTCACCAGATACTACATGAAAACACACACAATTTTTGAGCAAAACAGGAAGATTAATGGCACCTGGCCTTTACTATGGGGAAAGGGTCCACTTAGCTTAGCGCAGGGCTCTTTAATTACACCAAATATCCTCTGGAGACAATCCACTAAAACACGCTCACACGTGACTCTTCCTTTGCCAACACCCAATAAAATGTCATTTTACCAAATTGGACTACACACGAACACACTTTTTTCCTCAATACTGTTCAACACGCTGTTGATGATGATACCATTTCAGACGAGTGCTCCCATAAAAGAGCCTCCAATTTTATGAAGTAAGCTGAAAAAGAGATTGGAGGGTAAAGGGGAGTATTAAAAAACAAAAGTTGCAGGATACTTCTTCATTGAGGTTCTTGGAAAGCATAACACTTGGATTCTCATGGATTCTTATAGATAGACATCAGAATAGTTCAAGCATGTCAACATTTTTTGTTTATTTATTGTTCTATTGGGACTAATATTTTGAAATGCTTGATGCACCCCTTTGTGTGTCATAATTGACCTGTAATAGAAAAGTTGCGAAGACAATCCTAAGGATTCTATCCAGAGATGGAAAGTCACCATTTTGACTTCTAGTCAGATGTCCAAATTTTCTCAGTTCAGATTAAGTCTCTAAATTAATGTGCTATGCCCTAAAGTGGATGGCATGTGTCAAATGGTTTAAATTACACGTTCATGTTTACATAAGTTCACACAGCCAAGCAATTATTTCATTCTTCCTACTCTGTTAAAATACTTCTAATAAATTCAGTTTTTAGTTTTTTTTTGTTTTATAAACTGATAGCCTTTAAACATCATGACCAGTCTTTGAAACTGAATGCAAACATTTTTGTGACTAATTCAGATGATCAATAATTATAGACAACATTTAACTTTAACCTGATACATTAGATTTCTATAGCTTAAGAATCAGTACCATGTCATTTTAGTTTCCTGTTCCTTGTTTTTGTGTTTTAGTGCTGATTTTGAATGATTACATTTGTGGATCTTATGGAATCTGTAATGTAATGTAATGTAATGTAATAGGTACTTGTGTTTTTATTATTAGTTCTCCATAATAGGTTTTACATTTGTATGTAACCTAATAAAAACACAAACTACTGTTCAAACGTTTGTCAAAACAGTGCTTGTTTTTGAAAGAAAATAAAAATGTGTCCATTGAAACAACATAAAATGTATTGGAAATACTGTGTGGACATTGCTGATGTAGTCAATGACCATTGTATCTGGTAATTATGAAAATCCCACATCTGGTAATGATGAATATCCCACGGCATACAAAGGCCCATTATCAAACAAAAATCTGCCATGTGTTAAAAGGGAACATTGTTTTTGTTAATCTAAGTTTTTCATTTTAAAAGACTAGGTGATTACGTCACTCACAATGTCAACGCTGTATTTCTGATCAATTTGATGTTATTTAAAAGGTCAAAAAAATTTTGTTTTCTTTAAGAAACAAGAACATCTCTACAACCCAGTTTCCAAAAAAGGATGCTAACTTTGTTCCAAGGTGTAGGGGACAGTCTGCTGCAAAGAATGACATGTTGTTTGTATTTCTGTAAAGTAGAAGCCTTCCAAATCTCTACCACAAAAACACTGCATTTCATGAATATCTGTCATGTCCTGGATGCGGGCCCCTAGCCATCTCTATGCTTTGGGGCTCCCATTCAGGGCATGGCACATGGAGAGGCCTCTAGCCATCTCCATGCCATTGTGGGCTCCCCAGTCAGAGCAGCTGCATTCAGTTGACTCTGATTGGGGAGCCTACTTAGGTCAGGTTTTCACCACACCCGGTGTGGTTTATTGTTT
>JACXGK010007650.1:0-24494 GCA_016801125.1 Novumbra hubbsi
TGATAATGAGAGCCTCTATGTGTGCATGGTATGTGTGGCGTGTTACCTGATAATGAGAGCCTCTATGTGTGCATGGTATGTGTGGCGTGTTACGTGATAATGAGAGCCTCTATGTGTGCATGGTATGTGTGGCGTGTTACGTGATAATGAGAGCCTCTATGTGTGCATGGTATGTGTGGCGTGTTACGTGATAATGAGAGCCTCTATGTGTGCATGGTATGTGTGGCGTGTTACCTGATAATGAGTGCCTCCATCAGAAAGTCCAGCTCATCCTGCTCAGAGCACACCTCAGGAAGTGTCTGTGGATTCACGCAGAACAGACAAGAACGACTTTTAGGCATAGGCAATGGTTTGCATAAATACATCTTTTTTATAAATTATACAAATTCTATCACAACAATTTTGGATATCTAGACTGTTTATGTATTTTTACCCTTATTTTACCAAGTAGGATAACAGAGCACACATTCTCATATACACAACATTCTGGGAGCAATTACGGTTAACTTTCTTGCTCAGGGACAGAACGAGTTCACCTTGAGAGTGAGTTCAGGTATTTATAGTGAAAAGCTTGCTCGGTTTAAATGAAGATGCTTTAATTGGGACTTATTTTTCACCTAGTATTCCTCTTTACTGTTTTTACTATTGATACAGGGTGTAAATAATATTTGTATTGTCTTTTGGTGACATGCCACACCATGTATTTAATGTAATATGTATTATTTTCATGTGTCATGGCTGCTGGAAGGGTAGCGAATACCTAATGGAAATGCTAATGAAGTAAACTAAGGGTTAAGCTGCGCAACAGTGTTCATTCATGAATAAACGTTAATTGTTGGGATAATGATTCCAATGACCTGTATCCACAACCTATTTTTTCAACATATATTTTTCATGCCTTACCTTGACTGCTACTTGCATGGGACTAGGTTCACCAGGAATACCCACAGCCATCCCCTCATACACCTCACCGAAGGCACCATGACCCAAACCCCTAGACCAAGAACACGCCCACACACACAAACATGCAACAATCAACGAGCACACATGGACAGCATTCGTGTCATAGGTCAGAGACCGGAGAGAGGGCCTGAGGCCCAGCAAGTTACTATCTTAAGCGTTCTCAGTAACCTTCTCTGGCATCTGAAGTCCAAGAGATGCCTCGAGCTATAAATGTCATGACTTTCAAAGGCTGTCGGGTCAGCTAACGGTGGTGCTTTGCGAAGACATTGCGGTGGGTTGGTACAGGCAATGCTACAGTATATATCATATGTAAAAATGGTTCAAAAAATGTTACTGGGGCACATTCCTATTTTAGCATGGAAGGTCAGTGAACTGAATGGCTCTGCGTTCCAAACAGGAGGAACACGTTACATTCAACAACAAAAATGGCCAACTATTGTATATGTTTTCTGGTCCATTGTGGTTTAGTCTATAAGGATGTAGTGTTGGCAAATGTGAAGGTCGTAAACTGGGTAAACTCCTACTAAAAAATGAAAGCACTTGCTTTGTTGCGAGACAATTTTATGTGTCTTCTAAGCGGTATATGTTGTCCCCCTCAGTCTACTACTATTGAAAAGTGTTTCCAATAATTTTTGATTCTAGAGATGCAAACACGGTTTCGCCCTAAGCACAAATTAACTTTCAATCTTATCACAATTGGTAAATTATATTGCACATATCTGGGTTGTTGACATGACATGGCATTTTCACTGTCACAGCATATAAAATAAGTATAATTAGTATTGTCATAATTTAAAATGCTGTAAATGGTTAAACATGTATTTCTTTTTCATGGACCTGTTGTTATAAAAACTGCATTGCATTAGATTTTTGTTTTGTTTTTTTGTTAAATGTCAAAATTGTCCAAATTGTCACTGAAGCATGGTGTAATAAATTATAATGTTTAGAAATTAAAAAGAAAAGCATTAAGATGTTTATAAATACCCCAGGCATCATTTTATGTGTCTATTTTAGTAAATGTGTCACGGCGCCTCCTGATGCCGTGCCTTCTCCTGATCACGTCGCACCCCGGCGTTCGACGTCACCGGCCTTTTAGGTGCCATCTTACTCGTATGTCCTGTTTTCCCATGTCTCGTGAACGCACCCTTCCTGATTACCCGCCAGCTGCATCTAATGTAGTTGGCTACTTAATCCCCTGTGTGTCTTGTCTCTGTGTCCGTGATTGTTTCCTGTTATGTGTATACGGTCGTACTCTGTACGCTACTTCCATATACTCACTGAAGGAGAATAAAGAGCATTTGTAGCCAACCGCCTGCATTTTGGTCCACGTCCTTACACACCTCTGACAAAATGGCAATAATGTTTTTCAATAATGTATTTTGAAAAGCATAGGAACTTGATACAATTTGTCACAGAAAACCATGTCGTATGTTTTTTTTAAATGGGCAATTCCAAGGTCAAATATATTTAGTTGAAGGACCTCATTCAAAGTGATGTTACTGAAGACCCGTGTGAAGCCCCTGACATCTGCACATGGTACGTTTTTGTTTCAGAATCTTTCAAATAATGAACTTTCTTTCAGACCATTGAAAGGGTTAAGTTTTGTTGTCCTTTAGTGTGACACCCCTAATTTATTTATTTGTTATTGAAAATTGTATTAAATTGCATAATTATGGAAACGTATGCACGTGTCTTGCTAGCTGCTCATGACAGGTTAGCTAGGAATAGCATGATCATTACCTCATACAAAAGACTGAAACGTCCTTTGGAGCAACAGAAAATGTCCTCCAGTATGACTGTCACACTAGAGGACAAGGTCTCGCTAAGAAGCTTTTTAAATAATTAAATACAATTTGATTAACTAATTATACATTTTTTAAATATAATGCAACAATGTTAAATATTTGTTGTTGTTTTTGCAGAAAATGTTATAAAGTGTCAGGAAAATAAATAACAAATATAATTCACTATTTTTTAAGAGACAGAAAGAATTGAGGGAGAGAAATGAGTGGCAGTGAGAGGACACAAAGGTATAGCGAAAGAATTAACAGGGATCAACACAGAAGAGAGGAGATCTTAAGAGAACAACGCAGAAAGTAAATAGAATTTAAATGTTTCCTTGAAAAATGCAGCCATTATATACTTTGAAATATCATTTGCACGTCTTAATGAATATAGATGTGGCCCAATATTTATTCATTATTGGGCCACAAATAAATTATAGTCATTGCCATGAAGAATTTATCATATTTTCTGGGAGAAGCATTGTGAATATTTGTATTTTTAGTTTGCTTGATTGTTTTTAGAAGATAATGTATTGTCTATGAATTTTTAAAAACAGGTATCATCAGGTTGAGGGAAGAGTGTAAACCTTCAGTATCAACTTGCAGCCAAATAGAAAGAAGATTGAGTTACGCAAAAAGTGAAAGGAATCCCCCAAAAAATGCAGGGCAAGAGAAACGGCCCTCAGTGCCATTCTAAACACGACCCCACAGTCTCCAGAAAGCTTACCGGAGGAGGAATTGGCTAGTTAACATTGAAACCTCCAGTGGAGCCTCTTCAAGTGTTACCTCATCAACTAGTGGTACCCCCTAATGTGGAAAGATATACTCCTCCTTCACAGAGGTCACACCATCAGGATGGAAAAACCAAACAAAAAGAATGAAAGGAAAACTAACAAGATTGCAGAGGGAAAATATAATATTGAAAGAATGCATAAAAACTGAAAAACTAAGAAAAATGCATCGCCTTATAGAAATTAAGGCTAAAAGGCAGGTGAGCGAGATATTTTGAGAGCCAAAAGAGAAAAAAAACAGCCACTGATAAGAGACGAGGAGTTCTGTCCTTCTTGTCAAGAGATGAAAACAGTACACTTCTGGCTGGTAGTAAATACACTGTTGGCAGGGTGATCAAGAGGCAGCAACGAGTTCTCAGAGAATATCTAAGAGACCTCTACATTGACTACTGTAGGTTATATTCAATTTCAAAATACATAAATGTTAAATTATTTTTTTAAATCAAAAGTTGAATATGTATGAATAATATTAAAATTATTTTGTCTTGAATGTGCCATCAAAGTATATTTTGTTAATGAGAAAGGATATGTATACATTTTGAAAACATGTTTGATACTGTTTATATTGTTATTTAAAATTAAATGTTTTTTCTTATTCAAAGATAAAATAAAAATACTTTATTGTAAAACCTCTCACTTACTCATTAATGAAATCTACAATTTCTGTCCTTTAGTGTGACACAATGTCTTATGGTGTGACACACATAAAAGTGCAAAAAAGTGTTTTTTTATCTAAGTATATCTTAATAAAAACAGTTGAGTGTTTCATAAGAGTAGATATTATCATCATTCATCTTTTCTCATATTTATGGAAAAAGCCCAACAAGTTAAAGAAGTCATGGGGAAAAAGTAGTGTTATTCATAATTTAATCTTAAATAAATAACAGTATATGCGAATAAGTGTCTAACAATTAAAATCAATCTCTGTCATTCCACTTGTATGTTTTTTAAGACTTCTTGAATAAGTAATATTCTTATTTTTATTTTGTCACACCACAGGACACATTTATGGTGCAGTTCAGTAAAAATGTAAAAACAAACTGTAAAAGGGTTGACAAAGTTAGTCACCACTTATATTTTCAAAATAATCTGACTTTACACTACATAAATATAATATTTTTTTCCAAAAAAAATGGGTTTTACAAAAAAATCTTGGAGAGTGCAACTGTGGAGTTACAGTACATTTGAACTCATCTTAAAACATTTAAACAGTCAATCGGTAATGAAAAAAGCATGAGATACATTTAAATTCCGGGGACTTCAGAATTTTTACACTATGAATAGAAATACACTAAATGGACAAAATAATTGAGCCACACCTATTAGACATTGAATTCGGGTGTTTCATTCAGTCCCAAGTGCACAAAGCAAGGTCCCTAAAGGCATCGTTGGATGAGTTTGGTATGGAAGAAATTGACTGGCCCGCACAGAGCCCTGACCTCAACCCCATTGAACACCTTTGGGATCAACTAGAACAGACATTGTGACTAACATAGTTTAAATTTAAATAACATTACCGTAACATTTAAATACTCGTACTGTGCCATAAGGCAAAACATATGCATGCTCAGCGCTGTCTGTCAAAGTGGTGTTGCTGGTGATAATAAAAATGTTTTGTGTCAAAATGAAAAGTTTTTAGTTGCTTCTTTTATTCTGTTTATGGAACCGATAGGACTCCCAGAACCAGACTTTCATCACCACTCATTCCTCTCCAATACACATTGAGCGAGATGTCGTGTTGCAACCTTAGTAACCATGGGGAATATCTCCAGTGCAAACCTGGTACCGTAAATAAATAAAGGCAATGATCATAGTGTAAATGCCCTCTTAGTGCCCTCTAACCTCGTGAGGGAGATGTTACGTCTGGGCACCTCCTTCAGGTCAGTGACAGAGGCAGTCTTTCCAGCAAAGCAGTAGTTGGGGTTGTAGTCGGTCATGATGGTGGAGGCCCTCAGCTTGCTTAGCTTACAGTCCGGGCTTTGGAGCTCCAGCTGGATGGACTGCAACTCTGTGTGTTTTCGTCTGTACACTGCGCAGATTAGCATGAATATAAGTATAATATGGACAAGCAAGATGTTCTAAAACTGGACTGACACCAAACACATTTATTATAGTAATAAAACGTAAAACATAAAAAAGAATTACTAATTATAAAGACAAATCATGTCATACATTTCCCCACCTTTAATAGGGTCTTGTAACAAACAATAGTAAGTGAAAAACAAATAGATAGCTTCTCATAAAAATAATGAACTGTAAATTATTTGGTTGTAAACCTTTTATGGTGCCGAATTACATACAGTACATAGGTCATTTGCTTCTAACTGACATTAACAAAAGTGTTCTGATTAGCCCAAAATTAAATCAGCTTTTCTTGCAGAATTTCCTTTTGCAACCGTTTTTCACATACTGCAAAGACAGAAATGGATATAGTTTAGGTTACAGATCAGGAGAGGGATCTAAAATAATGTTGAAGTGCACTGTGACATTTAGAAGGCCAGTTAGCACCACCAGGACATTGTAAAGATTAGGATGTTCCTCATAAACGGGTGACAGGGTCAGGAGAATGCTCATTAGTGAGAAGCCAAAACAAACAATAATGAGCAGCAGGAACGTCTGGCTGGAACTAGTCACTCCCTACATATTACAACCAGTAAACATTGTTCCACTAATCTGAGCTGTGGAATAGAATAGCAAGAATGCAGCCATTTCTCACAAAAAATTACATCCAGACAGGTATATATTTTGCAATATGACATACACATATCCACCAAAACCATTTAGGAAAACATAATATCGTGTGATTTGACCATCTTTGCTTAAGGCCAACACATAGCACCTACTGTAATCAAAGCAAAAGTGCCTCAATAAAGTATTACTTGTGCAAACTTATACAACCAAGGCCCTGAAAGGTTTTTATGTTTTGTTATATTTTTTTGAAATTATAAATGTTTTCCTTTTTTGATCCAATTGTTGTTCATCTTATTAAAGATGAAAAATGTTTGATGTGATTTGTCTTAAATTCATTACATAAACAAAAGCGTAATTTTCCATAATGGTCGGTAGACTTGATATCCACTATAAGTGTAAATGTACACAAACACACACGCACACACACACATGCATGCACACCCCTGAGCGCTGGAGCAGACAAAATGACCCAGGCTGTAAACACATTAGTAAGAAAACATGTGAAATTATTTATTTATAAAGCAGTAATATATGTGGTCTGTCAACTGGCACTTTACAGGTCATCCATCATTAGCATGTTTCATTCATCTGTGTGTGTGTGTGTGTGTGTACAAGTTAGTGGGTAGATATTCTTGTATATGTGATTGTGTGTGCGCATTTGTAAGGGTTTATATCCTCAGTGCAACACGTGCCATCTTCCCCACTGGCAGTACATTAACACATCTTCTAGTTTAATATGTGACAGGTTTACCTCCCAAAGTGACGTTTAACTTATAACATCCCCCATTCCAATGGGTACCAATTCCAGAAAAAATCTTTTTGAATGTGGATGATGATTTGTAATGCTGCGTTGTGTGTTTATAGGCACAGTCATAATGGATGAGTCAACATCCATAGAAGTTCTGTGTTTTGTTGCGTGCAAAGTGGGACAAGCTTCTCCGCGTGGGCGAGCAGGGGCATACACGTGTGCAACGGTGGGCGCCCAACACATTTTCCCACTCACTGATCATGACTCCAGACACAGCCAACAACAGGGCAGCGATCAGTGCTGAGGTCCCGACGGACAAACCCAGAGCCAGATGAGACAGCGAGGGATGGAGTGGCAAAGGGGAGACCACTGCCAGGGGAGGAGAGACATCAGATCACAGTTCAATGCATCTTGCTAGAAAAACCACAATAGTGAATTCAGTGGCTGAAACAGATCTGGGAAATGATGTTTATTCACATGTTTATTCGATTCCAAAAAAAAGCTGTGTAAATGTTCTTTTTTTACGTCCACACAATTGCTGATTTGATTAGTTAATTGAAATGTTATTGATTGTTTATAGATGGTAAGTAAAGACTAGTAAGTAAAGATAGTCTAAAGACTATCCAATGAAATGTTGCCCCGTCATAATTTATTCTACATCTTAATGTCAATAGTTACTGCAAATACATTCCAGTGGACTAACCTTTGAAAGGGTTCATTCTATGTGCTGACTCAAGTCACTAATTTAACAGACCTGTAACTCATGATCATACAAAGTAACAATGACTTCACCAACATACTGCAGACACCTAAGAATTTATTAAAATATGTAGAAAATATCCAAAAGTAAAAGATTCCTGTGAGGTGGATATTTAAAATGTATCTGTGTGAGTGCCAGTACATGAAATTACGTTCATATGATTTTTAATGTGATTTTATGAATTATTCACATTTCTTGTGGCCTAAACTTTGTGGTCTGCAATTCTGGATAGAACAAAATGTTGGAATTTGAGAGCGATTGTGTGTGGGTGTCTGTGTCTGTGTCGTCTCTCTTTGACCTGTTGATCTGTTGACGCAAGACACCCCGTCGAGGGCCAGTTCGAGGTCATCGTCACAGTAACAGGTGGTTTCCTCCCCATTCCCGTGACAGTCGCCCGTCTCACAGTGACTGCAGTTTTGCACTGGGCCGATGATTACCTCTCCATCGCTTTCCATAACTACCGACACAGGAAATGGTTGCTACAATAAATGATGCCTCTTTGTTTAATTCCTGGACCCACAATATACGAACATTGTTCCAGCTGCGATAGCCTGTATCTCTAGACATTGTTTTACAATCACAAGATATGTATTATCATCTGCATAGAACCGAATAGCACAGGATGAGCTAGGTTCAGGACCTTGAGCCATAGAGCCACAGATCTAGAGCATTTATAGAGGCAAAGTGCCTTGCTTAAGAGCACAACAGCATTCAATGGTATCTGATAGTATAGACTTGAAGCACTTTGGGTTTACGAATGTATTGCCTTGCCAGAAGCTTGAACAAGGGACACGTTTTGACTAAAGCCTGGCTGGCATTATCTTGCCAGTTGCCTTACGATTGTTCATGGAATGTGTTTGTTGCCTCTCATTATCAATACCTTTCAGAGGGTCCAGGAAGATCTCCCCCTCGGGGCTGATGAAAGACGAGCCATCCTCTCCATCCTGCTTTGGGTCATTAGCTACAGAGGTGCTGCCACCTATAGAATGGGAGAGGGCAAAAATAATTACACAATTATTCAGTGATATTGATAGATAATAGCATGTATGTATATTCATTTAAAGCACTAACTGAAGGGAAATCTAGTGACATAATAATCTCATGTATAATGAAAATAAAGGTTTATGGACCAACAATGTAAAAGTGAATATTTTCACCTTGAGTGCTCCAGAATTGTTTGATAATTTCAGCCATCGTTTTCAAAAGTACTGCTCATGAGCCAAAATGGACCCATTACATTTGTGTGACCTACAGAAGTGAGTGCATTTGTGTACTTATTTAGACTGATCCCTGCAGGTGATGAATCCGCAACCCTTAATCTGCAACGCAAACCACCATCGACTGTGCCACTTGGGACCAATTTGTTGTGCTTGGTATCCTGGAGTGCTTCTTTTAGATAAGAATAAATATGCAAAATGTTTGTATACATTGTCTTTTTGTATCCACTGCAGAGCTTCTCCTTGGTCTACCAATAATTTGTCACCAGTGCTTTCTTCTTAATATATCAAGCTGTTGATTTTGGCAACCAAATGCCTTTTATGGACCTATTCAGATTTATCTACCTCTCATTGACACTTCGTATGAAACCAGCAACAGACTCCAAATGCAAATGCTGAGCCTACAGTTAAAGCAAGGTATTGGCATGTCTTGTCTTTTTGGAATGCACTTACAACACAAACAAACACCTGCCAAATCAGAAGCAGCTGTGAAGCTAACCCGCGAAACATTTGGCACCCTAAAATGGGGAACTAGTTAGAAAATGTGCTGTGATTTGTAAAAGGTTTAACCGTAATGTAAATATAAATATCCTACATTTAAAGCTAATGATCTGTGCAAAAGGTTAGAGTTGTCAAAACCCATTGAGTCTTATGAGTACAATGTAGAATTTCTGTAAATGTTGTAATGCTTACCTCTATAGCCCCCTCCTCCGCCACCAGATACACAGGCGCCTCCTCCTCCCCCAAAGCCCCCACGGGTCTGCCAGCCCAACTTTTGGCAGGGTTGCCCCCCCTGGCCTCCCAGTATAAGAGGCCTCCCTCCTTGATACCCAGGGTTACTGTCATTCCAGCCTCCGCCTCCACCTGACACAGGACAAACGCTAAGCTGTTTATTACAGCTAATAGAATGCAAAAACAAATATATCCAAAATCTTTTTCTAGCAATCAACAGCACAGCCAGGATGTTTCTTTGGTGTCCAGAATGCCCTGCTTTTAGTAAGCCCAAGGCCTACTGAACAACCAAATCAATATATGATGTTCTCAGAGGTGCAGTAGACCAAATACAAGTAAATAATGGATAAAGAGATGTGTAAAAAATAACAATTTGTGTTTGCACCCTAGGTTGTAGAGAAGAGAGACAAATTATGATATGAAAAGCTTTATGTATTGTACTGTCTTGTTTTACTAAAAAGAGAGATGCATATTACCATGCACAGATGTGGAGAGGCTGTGGAACTCATGCATCAAAGTACAAAAAGAGCTCTGATAAGAAATGCATTTTTGACAGAGTACATTCCTCCATTAGACAGCAAAACATAGCTGCTAATCAAACTAAATGAATGCATTAAATACACAATAACCCTATAACCCTCTTTTATATTGCTTTCAGCCTTTTTAATATTGTCATAAATAGACCAAAATGTGCATTGTGGGAGTGCCTAAAAACATTAAAAAAGAAAATTAAATGTGTAATTATGTCTGCTGTCACCAAAGACAGGGAAGACAAAAACCTTTTACACGAGCCAATTTAGCAATACTGTAAACAAACATTGTTAAACCAAGCCACATAAATTGTACTTGAAAGAAAATACAGAGCATTAGCCATTGAAAACACTGGGTTGGGTGAGAGAGGACAGTGGAAAATCCTTCTATTGAGTTGTTAATAGAAACCGGCAGGGGAGTCAGCCTAGCAGCAGTGAGACACCTGGATGAGGAGCACACATCTACACACACACACACACACACAACTGCACCAAAAGGCAAACACAAGCATTCAGTGCTAGTGCACACACAGACAGTCTCCACACAGGCACATACACTCCATCTCAAACAACCACAAACACACACGTTTTACCTGCTGCTCCGGACTTGCCATTGCGCCCCAGGATGTCGGGGATGTCTATCAACTCGTCCTGGCTTTCTGATTGGCTACTGTACCCACGTCCCCCGCCCCCGGCTGCGATGATTAGGGGGATGTAAACACCCCCTTCAACCTGGTAACATAGACAATTCCCCCCCGAAAAACTGATTGTCAGGCCTCAACCGGTTTTTGTAGGTCAAAACATTACATCTAGCAAAATGTGTTGAATTACAGAAAAGCATCTTTAAAGCGGGATTCTTTAAGGACCGATTTCATAATAGAATGAAATCAGAAGCACATCTTCGGAAGCACATCTTATGGTGATCTGGCTTTTATCACACTGCTAGCGCCAGAAGAAATTCAATCAAGGTGAAGGCCGGAGAGTGAGCTCACAGATGCCAAAAAAGCAACAGAGTCACAGAGCTGGTCCATTGCATCTCCCTTCTCGAGCATCTGGGCTAGTCCAAGACCATGGTGGCATTTTCCCTCCTCAACATGAAAAAAACTTTGAAACTGTAACATGCCTTAAGCCTTATCATTTTCATTCCTTTTGTCACAGAAGAAATGGAACTATCATCTATCCTTGACCAATCAAGTCACAAACACAAGGAAGTATTGCGGCCTTCAGGTTCTTCTCTTACCTTGAAAACATAAGTGGCTCCGCCTCCTCCGCCACCACCCCCTTTGACCTGCGTTTTGTTATCGAAGGGTGTCTGCTCTACGCAGATCCTATTCAGCATCCCATTTGTCTAAAAGTAGAAGGAGAATTGTTATTTAGGGTAAAATAACAAGTATGCTCATGGATTCCGAACATAAGTAATGATCCACATTGACATTAGGATTGTGCCTTTGCCAGCCTGCTTGACTAGACAATAACAGTGGTGACATAAAAGATAACCTGGTAACAGGTTTGGTCTTTTACCGCATCTAGTGTGCTATTCTCTTCTACCCAACTCCTGCTACCTCTGGCTATAGTAACAAATAAAAGATTCATTGACGGCCAGCAGGAGCATTGTTCATGACAGTTAATAACAACCAAACAACCAAGTCAGCCCCCTTCTTTTCCGACCAGGAGAGTTTTCATCAATCTGGCCTTCAGGCTTCTGCAGCCAGAGATAGAGAGGGAGGTGCAGGAATGGAGTTTGATTGACAGCCCTGGAAGGAGAGAGGGTGGAGAAGGCAGTGTACTCTGCCAGAATTACCCCCTCTACCCTCCTCACCCAACCTCCACCCATCCAGTCCCCCCTTGCCATCCTGCAAGGGTCGATAGAAGGTGTGTGTGCACGCGTGTGTGGGTATGTCATATGGTGTATCAATACTTCTACAGAGGTAGTGTGAGCCCCAGTCACCTTTAGAACAAAAGAACTTCAGTTCTCCACTGACAATGTGTAGGGACCACGTTTCCCCTTTTATCTTCTCCCATTTATCGGCATTGGATCTGTTTTCAATCTGTTTTCAAATAATTTCTGATGGGAAAAGGCCAAAAACCGACTGAGTGCCAATTCAATCCAACAGTGATGTGCTATATAGAATGTCAATTAGAATGTGCTATCTTTTTAAAAAATGCAAATTTCATATCCTTGACTCTGGAACATTTCAAGTTGCAAGTCTATAAGGCCACAAAGCAAAAATGTCACTTTGTCATGAAGCGTCCCAATGGCCACATGTGGCTACATACATCTGGGTCTGTCTTTTTTTCTCCATGATATCGGCTTTAATTACATAGCAATTTCATCATAGATATTTATTCAACTCCATTCACCCGAACGGAAACTTTGCTTTGACCTTGTAGTTAACTGTACTCACCTGGTGTTCCAGGTTCAAATCAATCTCTTATTAGAAAGAGTGAATGAAAACAACAGGTGTTTTTGCTTTTAACGACCAGAGTTCAATATCCCTGATATACACAGTTCCCTTAAGCATTTATTATAGTCAAAAACCTTTATACAAAAGTGCATACATTTTCTACAGTACTGGGCAGTTTGGCTTTTGTGCTTGTTCAAATACTTACTGCACTTACAGTAGTCAACATATTTAAATGAACAGATGATGCTGATCATAGACTGAGTGATTAACAATTGTGGGATATGCGTGTTTTGGTTGTGCATCTACGACCTCTGCGGACGGAAGTCTATAGCTGAGTATCAATGTTACAGTCACATCGCTGGATTATGATTTAGTCTTTAGATATTAGGTGCCTGTCTCAAAGGTTGAGGTAAGGGATTGATTTTGGAACAAGGCTGGAAGTTGAAAGGGTTTTGACACACATTTGGAAGAGCTTTTGAGATGGTACTCACATTGGGGCAGGCGTCTTCCCCTTTTTGGCCCACCAGGATGTGAAGCAACTCGCCCTTCAGAAGCATGAAGTCGGCTGTGAGCTGGACACCATGTGACTTGGTCATGGCCAAAACGCTGCGACCGCCAGCAGCCCCACAAGCTGTGATCCTGGACAAGCCCAAAAGGAACAATCATGGCTATGACTTGACTGAATCCACTTAGAAATGTTTGTTTTAGACCCATCATCCGCTTTTGAGAGCATGTCTGTTGCCCGGTATCTTCTGAAAGGTTCTGTCCATCCAGGAGCAAAGTTATTCAGCCCTGTTCTACACTATACTTACATTATATCTCTAACCTAGAACCAAAGTCTCAGGGAGCTGGTTTGAACGCACAGTTATGTTTTGGGACCTTGCGTGGTAAGATATCAGAACTTGAATGAAGACTAGGCCAATTGTCTTCTCCCTTTATTGAATTTCAATAATGGCAACATCGGGATTTGCCAAATGCACCAGAATTCATAGTCCTGGTTATTTTACGCTTAACATTGCTTTGTGACAGATAAACTGTACCATTTATATTTATGTAGTCTCTCCGCAACAAATTAAAGCAAATATAATATTTGTGCAACCAGGTAATGGCACGATTCCTACATATTGTGCTTCAAGGATTTGTTAATTCAACAACATTCCTAATGCACAATGAAAGACAATGATGCATTTATAATGAGAAATAATAGAAATAGAAACAGACAGAGATATACAGAGAGAAACAGAGAGAGTGAGATACAGAGAGAGCAACGGAGAGCTATACAGAGAGAAACAGAGAGATATATACAGAGAAACTGCTGGTCTTCAGGCTTAAGAATCAGCTTCTTAATCATCATGTTTACATGTATCAACGACTAAGCGCCTTGTGGGATACCAAAGCCTGGGTGTAATAAGTGTGTGAGTCATGCCATTTAACTGCCATTACAGCCTCACTCTCCAAAACAACGTGTCTGATTTGCCAGTAATCCCCTGTTCTTTTAAGGAGGTAGAATCCATGGGTAGCCTACACGTCAATAGCAATCTGTGGGTGAGAGAGCAAGTGCATAGATTTCTTATAATGATGGTTAAGTGAATGAGTGTGTGTGTGTGCGCGTGTACAGAAAATGTTTCCAAAGAAGCTGTCCCTTCTTAATTAATTCTACCACTCGCCGCTGACATAGCAGAACTTAACAGGTGAATGCAAATTTATGGATATCTTTAAAATTTAGCATTTTGGCTTTTGTGTGCACCAATGAAATGCAGCAAGTTTAGGCAAATTAGGTGCACATTCTGTGTTACACCTACCAGGAATGAATGTCAAGTTGGACTATTAAGACTATGTAGAATACCACATGTAATACAACACCACAACACCACTTCTGACTATCAGGATTCTACATGGGCTGCAAATACTAATAAAATACGTCAACTTAGATGCCACCCACTTGGTATCCAACCATGGCGATGGATCATCATGTGGAACTACCCTTCCCTACCCAAACACTGTGTCTTGGTTTCCCCCAACAGGGGGAAACCCTATGAGCCCCGTCAAAGCTCTTCTGTGTCCTGACACAACAACAGTGGAACCCTAATTCGCCTTAAAGCTAGGAGAACAGAGTCTTTATTCATCAGAAAAGTTCTAAAACCCATTGAACTGTGATGTTCCGGCTTACCTGTAGACGCCAGTCTTTGATACCCTCCACATTTGGATGCCTTTGAAAGGGCTTCTGGTTGCCACTGTAACATTGATGTTGCTATCCCGATAGGAGCTGCTACACTGGGTTGGTGAGGGCCCCTCAGAACCAAATGCCCCACATGTGTGAAAGGCCCATTTTGTTGCTGTAAAACACATTGTTACCTGTACGTTAACGTTTGTACACACACACACACAATTATGTACACGGACAAATAGACAGACTGGCAAATGAGAACACTTATCATTGTTCAATCTCAAGACATTATTTTCCAACTTTACAGTTAAATGGCACATGGTGAGATGGTGGCTCATAGAAACAGTGGTATAGGCTGAGGGTAGCTGAAGAATGGCTTGTCAGCTACTGCATAAAATGGTGAATATGGGTAAAACAAAAAAATGAAAACTTGTCTTAGGAAAGGCTCTGAAACAGGATGGTTTTACCCTGCTGATGATGTGATTTTGCCATTTTAATAGTAGAGTAGGTCTTCACTAGAATCCTCCGATAGAGCTGAAGAAACCCCTGTAGCCAAAATAACTGTGGGGGCAGCTCCATGTGGCGCTGCATGTTCCACCTCGCCGGCGTTCCACCGTACGAACTTCCGGCAGAAGATATTGGTAGCAGCACACCCCACTCACACCCCTGCACGTCATAGGACATTATTTCCTCTTTGTAAGTTACTTGTTTGTTCGCCTGTTACAGTTTATTTTTGTCTGTTTGGATTCCTTGTTTTGACCGTATATTACATTTAGTTTATCCTCGAGGCCTTTTAAAGTATCAGAATTCCGCAAATTCAAAAGACGCGTTTACATTGAAAGTGTTCTTGTAAAATCTTCTTTTTTTTTAAAGTCTCTTGCTGTATACCCAGACTCCTTTGGATTGAATCTTGGCCTGTAAATTGTCTTCCAGATACCTCCACTATCTATCAATGCCAGCCCCAAATACAGACATGAATCTAAGACTGGATGGGCAAGTGATTTAAACAATCCAGTAGTACTAAATGGATTCTTAAGCTAGTCTTCAAGCCACCAAACAAAATAAAGAAACCCTGAGGACTCAGGCCGAATCCATCATTTAGAAACCCCAAGACAGCTACCGCCTACAGATGTAAATCCAGCCGTGTATTTTCCATGGTAGGGGAAAATCTAAAACTTAAGGTTAACTTACATAGACATTTGTTCATGTGCAGATGAAAACACTTACAGTGGAGGAAAAACACATTTGATCCCCTGCTGATTTTGTACATTTGTCCACTAACTAAGAAATGATCAGTCTATAATTTAAATGTTAGGTTTACTTGAACAGTGAGAGACAGAATAACAACAAAAAACAAAAATGCAGAAACACGCATTTCAAATAAGTTGAATTGATTTGCATTCTACTCAGTGAAATAAGTGTTTGACCCCTTTGAAAAACATGACTTAGTAATTGGTGTCAAAACCCTTGTTGGCAATCACAGAGGTCAGACGTTTCTTGTAGTTGGCCACCAGGCTTGCACACATCTCAGGAGGGATTCTGTCCCACTCCTCTTTGCAGATCCTGTTCAAGTCATTAAGGTTTCGAGGCTGACTTTGGCAACTCGAATCTTCAGCTCCCTCCACAAATAGACTGGCTAGGCCACTCCAGGACCTTGATGTGCATTTTCTGGAGCCAATCCTTTGCCTTGGACATGCGTTTTGGGTCATTGTCATGCTGGAATACCCATCCACGACCCATTTTCAATGCCCTGGCTGAGGGAAGGAGGTTCTCACCCAAGATTTGACGTTACATGGCCCCAACCATCGTCCCTTTAAAGCGGTGAAGTTGTCATGTCCCCTTAGAAAAAAACCTCCAAAGCATAATGTTTCCACCTCTATGTTTGACAGTAGGGATGGTGTTCTTGGGGTCATAGGCAGCATTCATCCTCCTCCAAACAAGGTGAGTTGAGTTGATGCCAAATTGCTTGATTTTGGTCTTATCTGACCTCAACACTTTCACCCAGTTCTTCTCTGAATTATTCAGATGTTCATTGGAAAACTTCAGACAGGCCTGTACATGTGCTTTCTTGAGCAGGGGGACCTTGCGGGCGCTGCAGGATTTCAGTCCTTTACGGCGTAGTGTGTTACCAATTGTTTTATTGGTGACTGTGGTCCCAGCTGCCTTGAGATCATTGACAAGATCCTCCCGTGTAGTTCTGGGCTGATTCCTCACCGTTCTCATCATCATTGAAACTCCACAAGGTGAGATCTTACATGGAGCCCCAGACCTAGGGAGATTGACAGTTTTTTTGTGTTTCTTCCATTTGCGAATGATCGCACTAACTGTTGTAAACTTCTCTCCAAGCTGCTTGGCGATGGTCTTGTAGCCCATTGCAGCCTTGTGTAGGTCTACAATCTTGTTCCTGACATCCTTGGACAGCTCTTTGGTCTTGGCCATGGTGGAGAGTAGGGAATCTGATTGATTGCTTCTGTGGAAGGTGTCTTTTATACAGGTAACAAATTGAGATTAGGAGCAGTTCCTTTAAAACAGTGCTCCTTATCCCAACTTGTTACCTGTTTAAAAGACACTTGGGAGCCAGAAATCTTGCTGATTGATAGGAGATCAAATATTTATTTCACTGAGTAAAATGCAAATCAATTTTGAACTTATTTAAAAAACCTACTATTCATAGATAGACTGATAATTTCTTTGTCTGTGGGCAAACATACAAAATCAGCAGGGGATCAAATATTTTTTTCCTCCACTGTACACAGACCTCCTCACACTCACACACACAAAAATAAAAAATATACACACAATGAACCATAACTCCATAGTCAACACCACACCTAATTATGTCTGAAACAAGAAGGGTGTGGTCGATGGCTACATATAACATTGGGGCAAATCATTGACCACTACACTGGGTTTGTGTTTATGGTCTAACTTTCGAGCCTATTAGGTTATGTGGAAGAGTTTCTCCCCTTAATAGCTTCTTCGCTGACATTTCTCGTTAGCCTGGAATTTTTTCCTTACAAATCCTACACACATGGACACACTCCGTGACAGAAATAAAGACATATTTTCTTACCTACACATGTGCGCTCACACACACACATCATGCAATGGGAAATAATGATGCAGGTGTTCAATTTCTGCTTGTGAACATTGCTACCGATGATAACGCCATCATAACGATCAGTCCCCACCATCCGAAAAAAGGACAGCCATAGTTATTTTCACCAGACTCAGGACCAAACATGTCATCGATGGGGATTAGGGCACAGTGGAAAAGTCTGTAACACTAAAAATGGACTTCCTATTTTAGATAGAAAATGAAAGAAAGATGCGTAGACTCATGGAGCGTTTCTGTTATCTAGCTGATGCTGTTTATTTGAATCAGATTAAATAAAATGAACTAGAATGACTCTAACAGTTGAATGGTGACTTGGTTCTATTCATTGTATTTCTATGCATTTTTGCTGTACCCAATAGGCGAAACCCAGGAAGATAACCCCCAAGGAACATGTCCCGGATGATTGAGGTTTGGGGAGAAACACATTTTCTCCCAGGGCTATACTAACCTGGAAAGGCTGTTTTATTATTTCATTGTGTATGTATTTGTTGATACACAGCAATGTTGCTGTCACCCATGCCTTCCCATCTTACCTAACTGAACCAAACTTAAATAACAGAATTTACACATACTGCATACATGGCCTTTAACAGATCACCTTGTTTCCATCCTAACCCTGCATTCATACAGTCTAACAAAGGCCACAAACCTCTCTTGAAACTTTATCATATCTGCCAATAAAAGACCACAAGAATGTTTCTTACTGCCAGAATGTGGTCCCCCAAGACCCTCTACTGTTTGGTCCGCAGGTCCATCCACAATATGACATTATGATTTGACAAGCTTATTCTTCATGGCAAAGCTGTTCACTGTCCATAATGCTGAGCATTCACTGCTGCTATATTAATATATATATACAGTGCACCCAGAAAGCATTCAGAGCGCTTCACTTTTTCCACATTTTGTTAAGTTATACCAAAATTAATGCGCTGTGAATCATTTCCAGATGCACTGTAATATGTTTATTTATATGGAATTAAGGAAGCATTAGCACAAGACAGACTGTGTGTTGTCAGGCAATAACAGTCCACTTTAGCAGTGAATACATGGAGACAAATGCTGATGTTTGTAAAAACATTGAATTGGTAAAGATGACTGTTTTGAGTTGTGGTCTTCTGATATGAACACAGCCCCCACCACTCTTGCGACTCCTGACATATTACTACACCACTTGAACAAGTAGTCCCCATTATGCTGATCACTTGTAACAAAACTGTAAAAGCCTCACTCTGTTTCAATATTGCCTTGTTACAGCCATCCACATTTCCTAGATTTCCTAGAAACACCCAATAAAGTATCTTGTGGTGAATTTGACTATTATGGTTGAAAGCATTTTATATACCTTTCCTTTCTATCGTTTCTTTAATGTATATATACTTCAGTTGTAATTGATATTTTAGCTTATACTTGAGGTTGAATATCTATTCTAACCAATACGAATTGTATACTGCATAGCTGTCAAACCTTTTAACCTGAAATTCATCTCATACATTCTATCATTTATATTAGTCCTTTCACACATGCAGCTTGATTAGTGGGAAATAGACAGAGTTCAATTGACAGGACTTTTGACTATTTCCATTTCAGTCATACCATTGTCTATATCATTTTACAGGAAAATAATTTCTAGGAATATACACATGCAATATCTAGGAATTACCATCTAAGTATGTAAAATAATCTGCATATGTAATATAATACCTGCATTTGTTTAAAACATATGTTTCCTGGGATTCATCATTTAAAAAACAAATCAAATAGTATGGTATAAATTAGAATACCCATTAATCTAATTTTCTTTCAGCAGCAGGTAAAGTCTTTATTGTCAGCTAATTTAATAAACGCAGTTAAGAAAGAACATTGAAAATGGCACATACAGCATACTACAGTAACAGGATGTACAAAGTTAAAATATAAAACACATTCACATCCTATTATATGTAGTGGAACTTGTAACATCTTCACATTTAAGGAAATATAAAATTAAGCAATTCAAGTTCTTGGAAGTATTAACTCCACCACGACCAGGTGAAAATGATTCTGGTCACGGAGTACTGTAGGAACAATAAGAGTATGCTTCATTGCAATGGCGTAACGAACAATATGGACTTTTGTCCCCAGAACTTAGTAAATGAAAACCTCTTCCAGTGGATTATTTGTTTTAAAAAGAGTGGAAGAAGTGGACATCTCTAACATAAGGACTTTCAACATATTTCGTTTTTCATCACTACTTGATTTTCCGACAGACTTTCCTACCCATTTCTGTTGTGAATTTGCTGCAATTTGTTTAGGCAAATAGAGATGAATTCAACTGAATTTAACTGAAAAACACCAACTCTCATTTAAATTTAATGAGGAAATGTACTAACTACTTATTGTATTGTATAAACAACAAAGAAAGCATTTGTTATTGCAAATACTTTGAGATGCCGCCGTTGCAGTGCCCAGCCGAGACGCCGCCCCCTGCGGAGCCACCGCCGCTGACGCCCCCTGCGGAGCCGCCACCGCTGCCCGCCCTCCCCCCCTTGTTTGACTCTTGCGGCCTGGAGGCCGCGCTTTGGGGGGGGGGCTCTGTCATGCCCTGGCTGCGGTCCCCTGGCCGTTTCAGGGCATGCCGCCAATAGAGGCCTCTAGCCCTCTCTATGCCGCTGTGGGCTCCCCAGTCAGAGCAGCTGCATTCAGTTGACTCTGATTGGCTTAGTGGGCACAATAGAGGTGAATACTGAGCTGTAGTCCACAAACAGCATCCTCACGTATGTGTTGCTTCCTTTGAAAGATTGTTTCACTTTGAGTCGTCTATACTGATGCATTAAAGATGTTCAGTATGATTTTCAGAACCAGTGCATAATGTGCAATGGAGATAAAGCTAATGAAATAGCAATAGCTCCAGATAAATCTTTGTTTACTGAAATGTAAACAATGTTATAATGACCCCGCATCCGCAGAATGTGGCTAATTAGCAGCTAATAATTACAGTAAAAAACGTCTTTGCCTTAGGAGCTGAGTAGCCTCTAGGGACCAGTTTTGTTCAGCACAGCTGTCACTCAGTTGCTTTGCTGGTGACAGGAGACAATTGGATTGAGTTCGGTCAATCTCCTATTCCTCTGTCTATGCTGTTCCAAACAAATTGACCACAAACGCGCGTACACATACTCATTACGAGGTTAGCGACGCGTCCCTTTCCCGTCGGGTGGCAAAGTTATCACAAAGAGAGAGTGAAGTTAACTCATTGACGTAGAGCGCTGGAGAGGGATCTTAGGAATTTGGATTTCAACAGCAAGAGGCTGGGTTGCGCCCCAATTGTTGCCCTAGACAGTGAACTACTTCGGACCAGAGCTATATTGCAACCAGAGCAGCATTTCAGACTGAGCCACTGTCTGAATGCACAGCTCATTGTAAGGTCAGATGTCAGAGAAATAAAGACGTGGACAGAATCGATACAGATGGACGGTGAGAGGAGAAAGGAAGGGAGAGAGCAGGAAAACAATTGACAGGAAGACTGGCTAAGAGTGGGATGGACAGAATAACAGACATGGACCAGACAGGAAGACTAGCTAAGAGTGGGATGGACAGAATAACAGACATAGACCAGACAGGAAGACTGGATAAGAGTGGGATGGACAGAATAACAGACATGGACCAGGCAGGAAGACTGGCTAAGAGTGGGATGGAAAGAATAACAGACATGGACCAGACAGGAAGACTGGCTAAGAGTGGGATGAAATGAAGAAAGGTAGGAAAGCGAAACAGCAAGAGTGCCAAATTGAACAAGAAAAAAAAAATATGAGGAAGAAGGTGATGCAGACCAGATGGACAGAGAGCGATGAAGACAGACGCAAGAGGTGGGCAGGAAAGGCATCAACGTTTCCCAGGGTAAATCATTGAACGTGTCAAGAAGGGAGGAGTCTCGTCAGAGTGACAGTCCTGCTGAACTAAAATCCTCATCAGATGCCCACACGAGCACACTCTCTCTCTCTCTCTCTCTCTCTCTCTCTCTCTCTCTCTCTCTCTCTCTCTCTCTCATCAGGCTTTCCAACCTTTTCCCCACAGGCTTCAAACCCATCAGCGCAGGAGGTTTCTGGGTCAGTTGAGATGTTGAGTGAATGTTAAAAAGCTCTTCTGGGTCATATTTGAGAAGGCCAAAGCTATTAACGCAAGTCCACTAATAAATTCCCTGGGCGAATATTGATGATAATCTAAGTGTCGGTTAGAAGGCTGATCCTAAAAATAGCAAGGCTCAAGCCACGCCCACCTGAGAACATATGGATGATTCATTTGTCAGTTGATTGTCATTTTAAATTGAACAAGTGACAATATCTGAGCATACCACATTTCCTCTTGGACGTTATTATGTGGAATACGTTTTAAAGTTTCCTGTGTGGGAGACAATTTACTTTTTTATTGTTTGACTATATGTAAAAATATGCAACGTTTCCATTGGTAAATGAACGCCAAACCAATAGTCCATTTTTATAGATCTTTCACCTGCTGTCAAATGAATATGTAATGGAATAATCCTAGTGATACACATATTTTTTTTTTAAACTAAATATGCCTGGAATTTGCTGTTATACATTACGCATTAATAATGAATAAATAATGTATATATACATATTTGTGGTTGTCACGGCGCCTCCCGATGCCGTGCCTTCTCCTGATCGCGTAGCACCCCGGCGTTTGACGTCGCCGGCCTTTTAGGTGCCATCGTACTCGTATGTCCGGTTTTCCCATGTCTCGTGAACGCACCCTTCCTGATTACCCGCCAATCTTTAAATTTTCAAAGTGTTAGACTTAATGTAGCTACTTTTCATGTGCTCTGAAATACTGTGCTTGCTTTTCTACTGTGAAATTGACAATTATTTGTTCATAATTCATTAAAACGACTGTTTAAAGCCATACCTTTACAGACATTTTTGTTTCTTTAAATGTACTTACTACATGTTTATAAAAAATATTATTGTTTTTAATATGTAAATTCCATAACCACGTTATTAAATCTACAGAGAAAATGTTTAAATATTGCTATTGTTCTTGTATTTTGAAATTACAATTGTCTAAAATGACTTACTAATCGTGTAAATGTTATTTGGAGCAACCACAATCTTACAGGAATTTACATTGATTGACTTTAAAATGTATTTTCTGTGTACTATGCTTGTTTTCTTGTTTTTCTGCTATCTCATGAACATTTTAATATAGAAATAATTGAAATTGACTGATTAATCCATTTGTCTTAGATTTTTTGTACTTATTGTGTTTAAATAGATTATTTCATTATTTACATTTGTACTATTTAAGTACGTCATTGAAAAAAAATCATAGAAAATTATTTTTACTGTATACTGACCAATACATGCCCTACATGTACAGAGTAGATAGTTCTTGTTTTTCTTTTTCATGTATTTTGACCTAATGTTTGTCTACCCACAATTTAATGAACATTTAAAAACAATAATATACTGTAATTTAACAACTTCTGTGAATTAACAAATGAATGCCCTACATTTACAAGGATTAACCTGAAATCTAGCTAGTTTCTATGTAGTTTTACATAATATTTCTGTTTTCCCACAGTTTAATGAACATTTAAAAACAATAATATACTGTAATTTAACAACTTCTTTCTGTGAAGTAACAAATAAATGCCCTACATTTACAAGGATTAACCTGAAATCTAGCTAGTTTCTATGTAGTTTTACATAATATTTCTGTTTTCCCACGGTTTAATGAACATTTAAAAACAGTAATATACTGTAATCTAACAACTTTTTACTGTATACCATGTTCTGTATTTTTACAGTTCATTACATGAAATTTCGTGGTACGGTCTTTTAACAGTATCCGTCTGGAAACTTTGCTGCCAGTCTTTTTACCATTTCTTTACAGTGTAGAATGGCAATTTTTAAATAGGACGGTTTTACGTGCCCTGTCCTTTTTGAGTCGGTAGTGCTGGTTCCCACTGCACTGTTTTGTTTTCTGCCCGTTGGGCTCTCCCAGGTGTGCAGTTCCTCCCCGGCTCAGTCCCTCCCCTTAGTTCCTCATCGTGTCCCGTCATGGTCGTCGGTTTGTGTCATTGGTGTCGTCCAATTCCTTTGTTGTGTATTGAAACCTTTGGGTTGGGGGGCGTGTGAGGATTGGGGTGCGCATGTTGAATTATGGAATGAACGAACAATTTATATATATGCAGTTATTGCGATTTATTAGAAGTGTCTTTGTATCGTGATTCACCCCATGTTTGTTTCCCTTTTCCGTCCTTCTGGAGGAGGGCTAGGTAAAAAACCCATGGGTAGACATTCCACACGTTGATACACCCTAGGTTAGACGCAAGCCACTGTCACCTTTCTTTGTAGCAGCGAGGGAAGATGTTAGGGCGATAGGCAGGATAAAGTGAGGGAAGACGTTAGGACTAGTTGATGGTAGGCAGGATAAAGTGAGGGAAGACGTTAGGGCTAGTTGATGATAGGCAGGATAAAGTGAGGGAAGACGTTAGGGCTAGTTGATGATAGGGAGGATAAAGTGAGGGAAGACGTTAGGGCTAGTTGATGATAGGCAGGATAAAGTGAGGGAAGACGTTAGGGCTAGTTGATG
>JACXGK010007651.1:8282-24728 GCA_016801125.1 Novumbra hubbsi
ATTCATTCTCATGTGGATATGCTGCACGTTCTTTGTATTTAGTTTTAGTTCTGTTTGCTGTGTTTTTATACAGCACCTTTACTTTTTACGTTTACAGTTCGTGTAGTCTTTGTCTTTTGTGTTTGGATTAAATATCACCATTTACTTTTGAAACAAAATGTCTGCATATGGTTCCGCCACACTACAACACCGTGACACATACGTGTAGTTAGAAATTTCTGTTTGAGTTTGTGTAGTAATTGAACATTATTTTCAAGTGACATTGAAGAGACAAAAGATTGTGGAGACAGCGTGTATAAGAGGGTCTTTGCCCACTAGAGTACCAGTGCATCCATACCTAATGACGCATTTTGGTGAAGAACATACAACCTTTTCTCATTGTTCGGCACAGATTGGCAGCAATATACGGAGGGTCCTGGTTGATTGCAAAATACTTAGTTCTTGATTGCGGGGAAACATTGTTTTTATTATGCTCACAAGTTCTTCGGGAACTGAGTAAATGCTTTAATAGGCACCTGGTATCAGGTCCTTTTGGTGCTTTTCTTTGTGTCAGTTTGAGAGAAGAATCAATCTAAGGATGTGTCCCTTCACTTGATCAGTGCCTCACGTCCTGCCTCACCTGAAGCGTGACAGAATGATTTACCGACCCGGGACCAAGGAGAGCTGGACCATGTAAGAAATCCTCGTAGACAAGGAGCTGGTCTCTGAGGAGGAGTACCTCCACGGTTATGGCGAGAACCACGTACAGGAGGATGGAGGCATGCTTCGTCCCAGGGCTGGGGGGAGGAGCTTCCTCCTGTCCTGGCATGTCCCAGCTGTGTGGATCTTTGTTTGTGCTAGTTTGTGGTGAGCCTTAGTTTGAGCTTTGCCTCTCCTTTTCTTTTGTTTTTGTCCTTTTTAAAGATGAAGGAATTAAAGGATGCATCCCTTCACTAGCTTTGCGCCTCCTGTCCTGCCTCACCTGAACTGTGACACCTGGTCGACAAAGTCACTTGTGAGGTCTGCCAACTTGAGTCTTTATGGGGAAGACGCTGGAAGCACCATCTCTCTCTTCATTATTTCTTCAAAACAACCTTTCAAATTCAAAAACAAACCCATTGGGGATACTGGTAAAGTGACTGTTGTAGCACAGATGGGGCTGCGCTACAACAGTCACTTTATCTAGAACTAATATGCACCTTAGCTGCCAATTGCGCACCGCGGGACAAATGGAGAATAACATCAGCCATGACTGAAATTATCTAATGGTTTCCACGATGAAGCTGCCAACACTTAAGGCAAAATATAGTTCCCCCAACACTTGTGGTGTTCAGGAAACACGTTGCATTGGCCTTGACACGTTCCTCCTCTATCAGCTGGACTGCCCACGCACAATAGTGTTTGGAAGAAAAGAAAGGAGAAGCATATTTTTGCTCAATATCTAGCAGTAAAACAACCTGGCCCCTTGAGCGCACTCTTTCAAATTTTACTGGTCTATTTGTACTTCCAAAAGAAACAGAAAAGAACTGGCCCCCCCAGCATGGTTCCTCTCTAGGTTTCTTCCTAAGCTTCAGCTTCTCTTAGGTAGTTTTTCCTAGCCCCTGTACATCCACGTTGTTGGTGCTTGCTTATAGGGGTTTCAGGCTGGGTGTTTGTGACAATTACTGCTTTAAAAAGGACTTTATTTGAAGGATACATTTTTGGGACATCGTCTTACATGGTCATATTGAACCATACATATTTGAGCTGGAGTAGACAATTGTATAACAAATTTTACAGTAGTAGAAGGATATTGGGATATTCCAAATGTAGATACCCAGGTGAAACGCATTCCAGTACCAACTGAATATTGTTTTGAAAAGTCTTAGTTAGACCAGTTTTAGGATAAAGAATATGTTAATTATTTTGATTTGTGTGGCTGTGGGAAATGCTTCAAACGGTTTAAATAACAGCTTGACTAGACTGAGTTTAAATGTAAGAATGCAGGATCCGTAAGATGAGCAATGCCCATTAATTTGAGTCCTGCTTATTGAAAACAGCCTATAGAAAACGACTATGCACTACAGTTGTTAAAAAAGCAATTGGTTTGAGCATTCATTATTAATAATGTGCCTTGTGGGCATTATAGAGTAGTCCATGTAAACTTGTGTTGCAGAGATTTTGTGTTTTTATCATTGCTAATATTAGTAATGAATACATAAAGTAGATGAAATATAGTAAAATTTCCATTTAAGTGTTTTGTACTCATACTGACATTAAATGTAATACAATCATAGACCTAGAGGTGGGTCAAGTCATACATCAATCTCAATAGACATGTAGCAATGATTATTACTTTATGGTACAATGTTTCAAGTCTGACCTATTCATGTTTTGTAAGCTCAAATGGAAAGTGACTACCTCTGACGGTTATTATAGAATGAAGCCATTCTGCTGGTGGTTCTGTAATGAATATCTTTGGGAGAAACCATTGGGTCTTATTGAGCGTGTATGTTTCTCTTAAGGTCGGAAAAACGAAGGGCCTATTCTCTATTCAGAAATCATCAAACCTGAGGTTGTGGATAAGTTCATCATCTGAACACTGTATTATGTAAAATGGGATTCCTGTAACTAAATAACCCAAGGCATATCATCATGCAAAAGTATAAATGGCGATTTTGGGATTGTTTTCTTATTTTACACACAATCCGATTGAGCCTTTTAAATAATCCCACTTAGACTAGCATACAGCATCACAATGAAGTTAAGAGCAATCTTCTTTTCCAGTGAATTCAATCATGTACACATATAGTTTAAGTGTACGTGTAAACTACGTGTAAACCACTATGAAAGTGTCATTTGAATAGTGGCACATTCAGCCCTGTTCTTCTGAGGTTTTATCTATGCATTCCATGTTAACCCTTCGTGGGCGGTAATGCAGTGGTGCCAGGAGAAGCAGGTACACTCTCTAAAAGCATTTTAAACATACTTATGTCAAATATTACTTTTGCCCACCTGACCACAGACAAGGCCCTGTGGACATTCCCTAACAGTTGTAGTTCAGAGGTATTCATTCCAAGGGGGTCACATATCCAACATCACAAAAACACGTCAGTATTTTAGAATGTCTAAAATGCTAACGATTTCTATTTGAATTAATAGAAATCGTAAGCCAGTAGTTTAGACAATTTACAAGCTGTACCCCAGAGCATCAAAATACATATTAGACTGAACAGGTTTAGAGGTGTCCCTTTTATCTGTCAGCCTCCACCCTACTGTCCCTCACTTTCTTCTAACAGCCCCCTGTTAATGACTCAGACTCACCCTTCTGAGTTAGCCAAAAAAGAAAGTCTGATATTCTCTTAGCAGTGCAGATCCAGTTAGGCTAAATCTATTGTTGTTCCTGTAGTGCACAACGTGTACTGATTTGACGTACTGGCTACTGTTATTAGTAATGATAGCAAATGTCTCTAGCCTGTCTATTGCTACCGTTGTCTTATGATTAATAATGATAGACCTAGCTTTTATTGCACTGGCTGCAAAATACAAATTGATAAAACAAAAATAATGAGAAAGAACCAATAGCATAGTTATCTACTGTCTGATAATCAAATACCTCAGTACAAAGGGGTTATAGTGGGGCTGGCTTGCTTGAAAACCTTGCCTGGTAACAAAACGTATTAGCTGCTTGTTGCACTGTATGTAACTTAAGGCTAACTAGTTGTTGTAATTGAAATAGCCAATTGGGCAAGTCAAGATGCAATAGTTAATTACCTAGGTGTGATCATACTCCTGAAGGTAATACTCTTATTAGTCAGCTGATAATTACTATCTATGTTTAAATTATTTCTCCAATGATATGAAAAGGGTTATTACGATGATGATGAAACATGAAATTGATCTCTGGAGAAGTGGTCATTGAAATAAGAGCAGGAGGAAAACAGGAAACAATTTCCGCTGCTTATAAACTAGAATGTTGTTTTTATTTTGCAGTTAAGCAGGTAAGTTCATGGGAGTGCTGTATCCTTCCCATATTGTTTTGTTTTACAGTATGCACAATAAACGAGTTGGGTGTACAGACAATCTACCCAAGTTTGCTGTGCATACACAAAGTGGCGTACACCTGCAGAGGGCCTCACCTACACCATGGTGGGTGTACTCCTGGCAGATGGCCTCACCTACACCATGGTGGGTGTACTCCTGGCAGATGGCCTCACCTACACCATGGTGGGTGTACTCCTGGCAGATGGCCTCACCATCACCATGGTGGGTGTACTCCTGGCAGATGGCCTCACCATCACCATGGTGGGTGTACTCCTGGCAGATGGCCTCACCTACACCATGGTGGGTGTACTCCTGGCAGATGGCCTCACCATCACCATGGTGGGTGTACTCCTGGCAGATGGCCTCACCTACACCATGGTGGGTGTACTCCTGGCAGATGGCCTCACCTACACCATGGTGGGTGTACTCCTGGCAGATGGCCTCACCTACACCATGGTGGGTGTACTCCTGGCAGATAGTCTTGTCTAAGCAAGCACGGTATTAGTATTCATTTGACTTCTGTCTGTTGTGGATCATCATTCTCCCAATTGGGTCTACGTAAATGTGTCCTTAAGCCTAAGCTCCCGGCAGGCCAATTATTCATTAAGGCACTCTGCCTTAGATACTATCTTCCTCCAACTTGAATTCCTAATTACAGCCTTACGTTGTGGAGTTTCTTGAAGAAACCCTTTTTACCTCTGTTCCTTTTGTCCAGTGTACATTTATCTTGTAATGTCCAATATGCTGAATGTTTATTTGGTTTAATTTGTATAAGATGTCCTTATTAACAGCATAAAAGTGAATATATATATATATATATATTTATATTTGTATACACAACAAACACTTTTCTGTGTTGCAAAACACAACTATTCACAATGTTTAAATTAGATTGGGCTACTTCAAAAGTGTCATGTAGACACATTTGACCACTCACTTATAATTGCACCATCCAAACTGTGCACTGGCCATTTGATAATGGGAAAACATCTAACTTTGCATAACACCAGAGTGTGTCATGACATTTACAGATTGTCAAGCCAAGCCTTCAATATTGGGTACAGAGAGCGATCTATTTTCTGTTTTTCAAAATTGATGTTGAAAATGCAATTATGATGTTTCAGCACTTGAAGTTGGTCATTGATATGCAGTTATGCATTGTTTATTGGCCCTTTGGTGCATTGGCCTCAAAACCTGTCTGTGGAAACAGAAATGCATATTTCTTATATATAGCGTTATAAATATAACATCTAAATGCTTGAAATCTGATTTCCCCCAGCTGAAACGGGCAGAGTGAGTTTGATAGTTGTGGTTGGTGGACCCTCAAACTTCTTATCTATAATCCTGAATGTCATTGACTGTGTCAGTGGTAAAAGAAACATGTGTAAAGATTGTTTCTAAGGTAGACAATATGTGGGATGTACATTATCATTACACTGAACAGGCAATTACCTGGGGGTTACATAACTAAGGTCCTCGTACTGGACAAAAATGAAATAATAAATTAGATTTGAACTTGCCAAGTAAAGTTTTTGGAGCTTTCTTTAACACTTTAAACATTTTTGGATGTTAATGATTTTAAAGTTGAATACAGCAGAGAAGTAGAGGAAGCAACAAAGAAGATTTGAGTCTCTAGCTTGAATTGTTCAAAAGACACTGAATGCAAATTCGGCATTATATTCAATACACATTTATGCAGTTTATGTTAGCATAAACATGTGAAACGAAGTTGGTTGGGTCTATCTACTTTCAACGGTTCACAACATAATATTTTAGGGATAATTAAAGCAAGTTATTAAAATGTATGCACATATAAATCCTCCTAGAATAAACACATTTAAGAATTTTAAGTTGGGTTAGCCTAACTATGTTAAACAATGTTGGTGTGTCTCCGTAACTTTACTTATATACCACTTTACTTGAACCTAAAGTGGTTCAAGTAAAGAGGTATAGTAAATATCCCATTAAAGTCAAAGAAAAATTATAATTCAAGCCATTGGTTGTTTTAAAAGGTGAATATTTAGTATATATAGTATAAACAACACAACCTGCAAAACATTTACTTTAAAAGCTTCAGAGGAGCAATGTTCTAAAGAGTAAAAATAAGAAGTATGTTGAAGATTGAACCTGCATCTCACTGCTCAATCCCCGGTAATAAAGAAAATACTGAAAATATGTGCTCAATGCCACCGCAATGACCCTCCCCTGACATATTGCACAACCTATTTTCATGGGCTGCTCAGCTCATCTTTCATACTTTGTGTTGCTTCAGATCAAGTTCATTTACGGTCTTTGAATCCTAAACAGTTTAGTCTACTGTGGTAAAGTTGTTTGAAGTATAACACCATTCCCTACTGGGACGAGGGTCACAATCATCTAGATAAGTGGTCTTTTTCAGTTTTTTTTTACTAAGACGTAAACATGGATAAAGTTTAGTTTTAAATCCTAGATTTTGAACAGTGACATTGTTAAGCACTTTGTCATTTGTTGGGAGAGCATGGAAGAGCAAAGCTAAATAAGTAAGTAAGTGTTGGTTAACCTGGGGTGAAACATCACTATATGTCCAACATTTATTTTGTGGGATCTACAACATTTTGAAAACAGGCAATGTTTACTAGGTATTAGTAATGGCAACCAGGACCAATGTTAGTAGGAACAATTGTACGAGTAAAATACCTCTGCTAGCATGGTGCATGTTCCCTCACGGGGAGCTTAACCTCAGATAAAATGTTGAGTTTTTTTGATGAAATCATGAAATACTGTGTTTTTGTTGTCAAGATTTGGAAGGCGTCTACAGAAATACATCAACTATATGTCATTCTTTTCAGAAGACCGTCCCCTACAACCTATCTTAAACCAATCTGGAGATATGAATAGAAATGTAACGGGTGCGCATTTCGACGCAGTTTTGCGTCAGTCACAAAATGTCCTTTCCTTAATAAACATTTGGGGTAACAAAGTATTACACATTGAAAACTATTTGCTGCTAGCAAGTATAGTAAAATAGAAATGAACTCTGGCAATTACAGGCTTAAATAAAGGCAGAATAAATGTAACTTAGTCTGAAAGTACAGTTAATCTGACCAACGATTCACATTCTTTGTATTGTATGCAGTTACGTGCAGTTCATTATGACAACATTAGTGTCAGCATTGTTATTGTGTGACACCACACAATGCATTTCAAAAGCCACAGGTAATATAAAACATACGCTTCATCCTTACTTTGCAATGAGAGCTCATTATGACAAGCATATGCAAACTAGAGTTGAATTATATCAGTGAGTAGCTCCTCTTCAAAATATATATAATTTCCAATCACAGCTAAACACACGTGTGTGTACTTAATTCAATGTATGTAATATCAGTGGAATAAAGACTGGAACCACTTTTCCCAGGAATGTCTAATTTTCACCAATAATTTCGATCAGGTTCTTCATCAACCAAGATGAGGGCAAAGTAGTTAAAATCAATCAAGCAGACAATATCTGTTGGACTAGCAATGTCTTGTGATAATGGTTGATAAGACTGATATGTTGCTGTTTCCCTTAGTAAATGTTGCTGTTCCTCTATGAATACATTATGCTACAGTGCTTTTCCCCTATGTATATACAGTATGCTATGGTGCTGATCCCCTATGTATATACAGTATGCTATGGTGCTGTTCCCCTATGTATATACAGTATGCTATGGTGCTGTTCCCCTATGTATATACAGTATGCTATGGTGCTGTTCCCCTATGTAAACAGTATGCTATGGTGCTGTTCCCCTACATTTACATTATTCTACGGTGTTGTTCCTCTTTGTATACGGTGTTATTCCCCTATGTATACAGTATGCTACAGTGCTGTTCCCCTACATTTACATTATGCTATGGTGCTGTTCCTCTTTGTATACGGTTTTATTCCCCTATGTATACTGTACGCTACAGTGCTGTTCCCCTACATTTACATTATACTACGGTGTTATTCCCCTATGTATACGGTGTTATTCCCCTATGTATACAGTATGCTATGGTGCTGTTCGCCAATCTATACAGTATGCTACAGTTGAATTAGATACAAATAAACGTGTATTTATATCACTAAACAGAGTAACAGTTTATACAATACATTTATTGAATTCATCTTCCAGCAAAAATACACCAACCTTGACATATTTAACAGTGAATCTGTGAAATCCCATTGCATCGTTTAACTAACATAATAAATCTGGCCAGAAAAATCCTTCACAAACAAGCCTGTTATCATTGCCAGCCAAGTAAGCATTGCAACTACACACTGCCGACAAAACACATAATATAGAGAGAAACAGAGATTACACCAGCAGACAGTACACTGATAACATATAAAAAATTACACTGTCACAAAAAATGTATAATGGGTGTTTTCACTCCAACAGTCAAACTTCATGATATCAGATCGATCACACCCACTTAAAGCTGCAAAATGTGAAGTACAGTAGAGGCAAGGATAGAACCTCACTTGATTCATGAAACATCAACCTGACAAGTGATAAAAACCTAAAACCATTACCTGAAATCATTACAGCTTAGGTGATGGTTAGTTGTGTGCTGGATCTGTCATAGTGGTTATAGCATCAGACTAGTGTAGCCTTTTGTGTAGTGGTTACAGCATCTGAATAGTAACCAAAAGGTTGCTTGATTGAAACCTCAGCTGGCAAGGTAATAAATCTGTCATTTTGTCCCTGAAGGCAAAGCAGTTAACTTTAATTGCTCCAGTATGTCGCTTTGGATACGACTGCCAGCTACATTTCTAAATAGGGTTTAGGATTTAGGGTTTGGGTTAAGGATAGGATTAAGTTTAGAGTTTATCTTGATGGACCGCTTGCAGGTTTCATATATGAATTTGATTGCGGAAGAATGATCTGAAGGTAACAGCCCTACTGGGGCTCATCTAAATGCAGCTGCCTAGAATTTGTCTTAATTTACGTTAGATAGCATTGGATTCGTTTTAGCAGTGTTGCTAATCATTGATTGCTTTGATCGGTTCCTGAGGATAACTAAAGAGAATTAAGTCGATTGATACTTAAAGAAAACTTTACCTTTTTCTACCATAACAAAAATAAACAAGGCCTGTAGACATTTCAGTAGTCTAGTCTGGCGACTGTAAAGATGCTGGATTCAAAACAGACAAATAACTAGAGGACTCACCCAGTCTTTGTTAAGCTTGTCAAGACCTTCAATATATTCTGGCAAAAATAAATACACCCTGGTAAACACATCAGTCAACAAACGTGGGTACCAAATGCATCATTACAGGGAAAAATGCTTGAAGCAAAAAAATCTGCAGCTTTTCAGATTTCCTAAACAAAAACAATACGAACATGACAAACCAGAAAGCAAAAAATCTCTATGATGATCCAACATATACTATTAGGTTTATATGGTTGTACATATCGGTTTCACCACCTAGTAATAACAACACTTCATATTGTACATCTTCATATTTTGGGGGTATCAAAAATATTTGGGCAATTATTGGTGTGGTCTGTAACACCTTTCATGCAGGCATAAGAAAGCTGTCAATGTCCTAGAATTTGTGTTTGCATTTGGATTCTGTTGTTTGTGTCTGTCAACATTAGGAACAAAGACGTTTCAATGAAAGTCTAGGAAATCAAGAACTTTAAGCTCAATTCCAAAAGATCTTCCCTTCCCTGTTCGTCTTGTGTTATATTTGTTGTGTTTACCACCAGTAAACACAACACCAGTAAACACAACCCATATGGTTATTAATGATTTCCTGGCATATTACCTTGTGAACAATTTGGTTGTTGAATATTTAGAGTTGGAGACGTACCTGTTTGGCCCATTTGTTATTACCACGTTTCCAGAGACAGGTGATTGCCCGCAGATGGAGGACATTATCTAACTTCTAACAGCAACTGCTAGTCCACAGCTTATTTAGGTTGGTCATTGCAAAGAGGGTGAATACTTGTGCAATCAATTGCTTTCTCTTTTATATTGGTAATTCCTTTGAACAATGAGCAGATTATATTTTTTCATTTGACCTTTTGGACATGTTTTCATTGACCAGTGTCATTAACATCACTGTGAATCATAGCCCACAGTACAGAACTGTTGTAAAGTGGCCAAATGTGGCATTTGCTATCATTATATATGCTGTAATAGTAGATTACACCTCATTCACTCAACAGAAATGATTGTAGGCACATAGCAAATTGCTTCCTAAAATGCAGAAGTAAACAGAAGCTACACCAGCTTATGTGGTACAATGAAAGAACTGCACCCACTCTCTCCTTACCATCAGCATCACTTAGCGATGAAATCACCTCTCAACTCCATCGATGGACAATGACAGACTGAGGCATTCAAAATCCCACTGGCATTTCCTGGTTGCTAAAATTCTACACAGCTTACTTCATTTCCGAGTAAACAAGCATTGAGTAGTGTAAAGAGCCATTGTGCCATCAAAATTGTATTTTTGGACTGGCTTGTGTTTTACTACCCAAGTGCATTTCCGTTTTCAATCATAGAGAAAGTCAGATTGGCTAAAGGCGATGCTGAATCTTGACTTGGACTGTGGTTTCCCCTAGATTCCTCAGCAAACATAGTTGAAAAAGAACGCAGGTGAAATAAGCGGAAGGGTGTGGTTGGGTCTTGTTTCCATTTGTTAATGAGACTTTGCTCACTCCTTAACAATTGTTCAGGTATTCCCCCTTAGAGTGTAACAGGAAATGTTGGCAAGATAATTTTAGTAAGGAACCTCCTACACTATCTATTCCCATTATACCTCAGGCGGATCTGAATAGTCTTAGTCTGTCCTTTCCGCTGTACGCTTCTGTGACAGAACAACGTAGAAATACCAGGGAAGCCAGGCAGTCATACAGCAGCTCCTGGCTGGAGTCACGCAGCAACAGCCAAAAATAAAGCAGGGGAAAAAAAAACACGATTCTACACCAACACATTGCCTGTCAGCATCTTTCCTCTATGTTCACCACCCCAGCCACAGCTCTGGCTGCACGATACACTTGCATTGAGGGAGATGTGATACAAAGGCATTCACAGACACACACACACCTCTTCCCACATGCCCACCCCTATAGAAACCACCACCACAGCAGTCTGTGGGCGCTGAGCTGAAGAGATAGAACAAGGTGGTGAAGGATACTGAACACTGCCCACAAACCAAACTCACTCTTTGCTAGCTGAGGAGAGTGAGAAGGAGGCAACAGGCATCCTCGAAGCCTCCTCCGTAAATATTGTTTACTTACGAAAACATACAAAATCTGTAAGCAAAAAAACCCAGTCTCTGCGGAATCCCATTTATGAACCTCTATGTTTACTTAAGGTATTATTGTAATCTTAACATGGTGGATAGTCGCCAGTTTCTATATTGTATGTTCGTAACATTCCATTGTTAGCCTGGCTTTGCCGCATATCTGATTTTGTGAGAATTCCTGTAATATTATTTGATTAATAATTAATTCATAGAAGAGATTGGGCATCATCAATAAATGCTTGCAGCTATGATGGATGTAATGTAGCTGACATTTCTGTAATTAAAACTGGTAAATGCACACAACACAGACAGCCAGTAATCGAAGTTTTAGAAACGCCTTGTTTAATAATGACCATGTTTATTTCAGTTGCCAGTAAGTGTAGCTCTCTAATATTTTTAACTTCATGGTAAATAAACTCATTTAAAACCAAACAAAAACAAATGATTCTGTTTAAACACAACAAATTAGCATTCCTGTTTGGGTGGCATTACGCTCAATTTATATGTTACACCACAAATTATTTGTTGTAAACATTGAGTAATTTTCTTAAATTCTTAAGAGATGAACTGATATGATAGTATTGTAGTGTCTAGATTAGTTCTTATGCAGTCTGAACACAGCCATAGCCATCAGTAGCCCTGGTAAGGATGTTTACCCTGGCGTTTCACAGGGTGAGGTGTTGATGCGATGCAATAGCAGTGTGACTGGCAGGCTTTCCCCTCCGTCTCATTAGATAGGATGAGGACAGATCACTCCGAGAACCTTCTTTCTGATTCACATCTTTATTAGCTTTCTCACTGTGCTGTACGATTACAGTGGCGTCTTTATTTTTAGACACAGCAGGATGAAAGGTTCTGCTCTCTTTTCATGTCATTATTATCCTACATTTACATGTTGGAATCCATGCAAATCCACCCAAAGCATCAAACAGATATGATGAGCACGGAGAAAGGATTTTCCCCTATATTATTCAATGAAGCCGTGAGAAAATTGTTGAGAGCTTAGCTTTTCTGATGATTGCTAATAAAGATATCAAACATGTTTTCAACAATATACTAACCCAGTGGATAAGAGTTCATTTTCTTGTAAGATTATTTCATAATACTATTTTATTAATCTTTCTCTGTACATTTTTTGGTACTTTTCAGCATTTCAGAAATGTGTAGACATTCTTATCTGGAGACTGGCAGATATGTATTACTTCAATGGAACACTTTTTTTACCCAAATGGTTTGGTTTATTCATTGCCTATTAGGCTGGCCAGATTGAAAAATAAAAAGTTAATTATTAGAAATGTAATTGTTTTTTTTTATTTAACGCAAATCTTTATTTATATGTTGTTAACATCCGAAACTGTAAAAACAAAAATATTTACATGTTTAGTTGTATACATTGAGCTGTTTATTATTTTCAAATGTATACACAACTGTCTGCAAAGTACAGAAGTAACTATAAAAAATGAATATGGTCATTATAGTATGTTAACTGAAAACATATATTTATTTATGTTACTTGAAGCATTTTGTAATGTGTAATTTTGTTTTTATAATTTGGTCAAAAAAACTGACTCAGATTTTAAAACATTGCCCGAGGCTTTGCCAAAATCTTTAAATGCCATAGTTATGAAGCTAAATCATGAAACAGATCTTAAAACGCACACACACACACATACACACAATATATATTTTATGGCAGGTGCATGGCAGGTACATTTGCTACTATAAATTATTAGGTTACACAATATCTACATAATTTTATTTCACCTTACATTACATTACAAATATTACGTTATTAAGATTTGAACTGTTGTCTATTTAAACAACTTAATTTATGCAGGTACAATTATTATTTTATGAAAGAATTCTGAACAGTGCAAGAATAATTATTCTGAATCCAAGGGTCCAAATGCCAGTTCAATAAGAAAACAAAAGTATTTTGATTTGGCATATATTTTCAAGAATATATAATTATATTATTATTCAAAATATTTACCTAGAATACTTAATATAGTGCTTTACATCATATAGGAACCAGTCTGGTATTAGGGCCAAATGTTTTCTAGTTATAGGCTATGAGTCATTTCTCAAGACTCAACAGAATACATTGGAGTTATTATCTTGTATTGTGGCATGCATTCCAGGAGCCCATTTGTTTGGGGCTTTTATATACTGTAGTGGTGTTTAATTGTTCCTACATTGCACTGTATGGTGATAACGCAACACCAACAAGTCCACTAAACACAACTAGGTTCTCCGATTCTGAGATTTTGTCAAACTTTTAGGCCAAAACTGCCATAGAATTTGACAGTTAATTGGTTGTGATAAGATGAATCCTTTCATATGAGCTCCCAGGTTGTGTTTAGGAATACTGGTGTGGTGAAACGTCTTTGTAGCTAAACAATAATTTGGTGAAACTATTAATGGAAGAATAAAATACCAGAATAAATTGACTTCAGAATTTGTATAATTACATTTGAATTGTTTGACAAATTCACACAAATATAAATAAGCTGTAAACCCTACAGCTGCCAATGGACCCTATTCCAATTAAACCACTGTGGAGTGACTTAATGTCACTAATATTGGCACAAATATTTGCAAAACTGGCTGTGAACATGGTTTTTGCTTTTTAAGTAAAACAAAATATATACTTTACTGCAAATCATGTGTGCCACAGTTACTAGCAACCCTAGTCATTGATATAAGTGAAATCTAACGGAAGTATTTTCCCCTTCATTTTTTAAGTGTCTAAGATCACAGGATTTGCATGTCTTTGCCTGGCATCCTGTGCAACCTTAGGACAACTTGAGCACTTGGACCAAGTCTCTGGACTGCCTGGCCCGAATGACTCATGGTTGACCCTGTCTGGATTCCTCCTGGTATTCCTAATTAATACATTTACTAGATTCTCAATTCATTGTCCTTCACCCCTACTTTGGTCTTTCTCACAGTCTGCGCGTACAGACATTTAAATGAATGTACCCCCCACTTTGTATGTCTGCCTCACCAAGCAAGGCAAACGGTCTGATCGAACGGAACGGTTGGACGCACCGGAGGGATATTCAAACCTTATTTCTTCCGCCTAAGATATTATTGAATGAGGGTACATCGTAGCTTTTATCTAGCGGTGTCGCTGTGTTAGCTTTGCCCAGCAGCATGGTTTGCTAGAGTGAACATCCCACATGTGTTCTGCTTGATTTGGGCTGATATTGCAGTTGTATCATGCTACTTCATTTGCTCTGCAGAGTGCTTCAACAAGTCCCTCATTACTGTGTTCTTTCAGAATGGAACAGTATGTAGGATAAACCGTTTCTAAACTGTTTTCTGGTTGTTGTTTTCACTAAATTATTTATACACTGCATTATTTAAATGTTTCACAAAAATTAACTATGCCCAGAGTGTATTTTAGAACAACATTGCTTTCAAATGTAAAGGATATTATGTGACAATGACATTGTATCAGTGCAAATACTTTAGAACAGATTTTAATTATAAACATTATTTATTTTTCATAATTCTTTTTGTTTTTTGACAATGGTTGCATTACCCCCTTTCATGGTGTATTGCATTCTGGGCATAGAAATATACTGCTTAAAACATTATAAAGCTCATGTGATCAGAGGTAATGGGTTAGGACTGCACATTTCTGCAGTCACCTGCAATGTGGACAGCTCCAATGTCAACCAATTTTTTATTTCCTTTCTTTGATCCTGGACTGAGATCAAATGTTTATATCTGGTTGAGTGATATAGGTGTAAGAGACATGTTTTTCACATTTCACCAGATGCAACCAGTTCTGCCAAGCCAAATATGCTTATTACTCGATGCATTTCTGTAATAAATCCAACCAAATGCTCTGAAACTGCTGCCGGTAAATGATGTGTTCCACTGGAAATGAAATAATTTCCAATATACCAAAGTGCATGTGGTAGATGTGATGTGGTATGTGTGATCAAAGCTTATATATTATATATTTTTTCAAAGCCTATTTTGCTTTGAAAATTGTATCATGTTGGTCAAGGGTGCTACAGGCACAAAGATCTTCTCAACAAAAGGTATTTTAATGAACAGACTTGGTGAAAACAAATTATCTAAATTACAGCTAAACAGTAGGGACGAAACAAGAGTCCTTCACGTGCTTGCCAATGGTACCCTCAGACCAATTGTCAGCTCTTACGCTGGTGCAGTGGGCCCTGGGTTCCTCCTGGTGCAGGACAATGCCTGGTCTCATGTGGCTAGAGTTTGTAGGCAGTTCATTGATGCCATTGACTGGCCATCACGTTCCCTAGACCTGAATCTAATTGAGAACCTCTGAGACATTATGTTTTGGTGCATCCAACGCCACAAAGTAGTGCTACAGATTTGCCAAGAGCTCGATGATGCCCGGATCCAGGTCTGGGAGGAGTTCCCCCCAGAACACCATCCGCCACCCTATCAGGAACAGATCCAGATGTTGTCGGGAGTGCATACAGGCACTTTGCCGTGATGAAATGCACCAAGTTGGAAAAGCCTGTGATTTAAATTGTTTACTTTATCAGTGTTTGAATCCGGCCCTCAATCTGTTGGAGATTTTGGTTTCCATTGACGGTAATGTAATTTTGTTCCCAACGTATACAAAATGTACAGTAACGTTTTTGATCCTTAATATATTACCTTTTTTTGAGGAAGTGTATGTATTTTTCAAGAAACAATGCAATGTCTCAAGTTTCATCACATCTTCCTTGGTACTTTTCTTAAACGATTTGCATATCATTGCATTCAGTTTTTATGTTCTTTTTATGCAGTGTCCAAACTTTTTTGGGTTGTAATTTCAACTGAAAAAGCAGATTTCGAACAACAAAAGAGAGAAATAGAATGAGAGGGGATGGGGCTACAGGAGTATGTCTTTGATACTATAGTTGAGGAGAGGGACAAGGCTACAGGAGTATGTCTTCGATACTATAGTCGAGAAGAGGGACGGGGCTACAGGAGTATGTCTTTGATACTATAGTTGAGGAGAGGGAGGGGGCTACAGGAGTATGTCTTTGATACTATAGTAGAGAAGAGGGACGGGGCTACAGGAGTATGTCTTTGATACTATAGTCGAGGAGTGGGACGGGGGTACAGGAGTATTTCTTTGATACCATAGTCGAGGAGTGGGACGGGGGTACAGGAGTATGTCTTTGATACTATAGTCGAGGAGT
>JACXGK010007652.1:0-24626 GCA_016801125.1 Novumbra hubbsi
CTTGGCATTTTTCCACTCCGCTCGTCTCGCCCGAGCATACTCCCTGGATTATTGTCCGAGCTCTTACGCTCACTCCCTCCCCGTTATTCACTGCTCAATCCACTCAGAGCCTCATTCATTCTGCACTGCAACCTCCTCCCTCACGTCGCGCAATTGGATCCCCTAACAACCCTCCGTTCCATCCGGACCCCCTTACAGTTACTTCAAGTTAGACAACACCATGGATAAGTAGTCAAAGCCAATGAGTCATGAATTAAAAGGCATACATTTCTTTTTAACCAGAAATTATTAATGATTATAATTCAGTCAGCCAATACATACATATTTTCTCATTCAAATAAAACCCAGGAGAAATGACTTCTTACAGAACTGCACAAAAGATTTATGCAGCTATGAAAGAATTTTGTAAAATCAGAGATGTTAACAATTTTATTTATCAATTAACAAAATGCAGTGAAAAGAAGGAAAATCTAACACAAATGAATATTTGGTGTGACCACCGTTTCCCTTCCAAACAGCATTAGTTCTTCTAGGTACAATCGTACATGCCAAACTCAGCTAACAAGGTGAAGTGGCTGAAGACAGTTCACTGTCGAAAGTCATGCACAAAGGCAAGACTGAGCACAGCAAAAAGACACAGGTTATTTATACAGCCTTAGCAAGGCCTCTCCTAGACAGACTTCATGGCAGACAGGGGTTTCCAGATGTGCTGTACAAGCTATTTTAGAGAAGTTTAAAGTAACTAGCAACATCGAGGACAGTTGGCGTAGTGGCCGGCCGAGGAAACTAACTGCGGCAGATGAAGACACTTCATGCTAACCTCTCTTTGCAATCGAAATATGTCCAGCAGTGTCATCAGCTCAGAATTGGCAGGAGACAATGGGTCCCTGGTACATCCGTCTACTGTCGGGAGAAGTCTGCTCACAGGCGGACTTCAGGGAAGATTTGTGGCCAAAAACCCAAACGTCCAATGTGGAAACAAGAGCAAGCGACTTCAACGATTCACAAAACACAGGAACTGGAGTGAAAAATAAAATGGAAGCATGTGCTCTGGACTGATTTTAAATATTTGTACCAGAAAGCAATTTGTTCGCCACATGACTGCAGAGCGGTACATAAATAAATGTTCCTTGCAACCTTTGGGCTGCATTTCATTTCATTATTCAGAATGAATGGTCTCCTAAATGCTGAGATGTACAGGCACATACTTACCCATCATGCAACACCATCAAGGAGCAACAACCCAAAACATACAGCTTAAGTCACTATTAACTATTTCAGCTTGAAGATGAATAAGGAGTCCTGAAGGTGAATGTATGGCCCCCACAGAACATTGATCACAACATCTGTCTGGGATTACATGGAGAGAAGAGACAGAGGCTGCCTAAATCCACGGAAGAACTGTAATTAGTTCTCCAAGATGGGGCAAAACAGCCAAATTCCTTTAAAAATTGTGTGGAAGTTTACCTAGAACAATTGATGCAGTTCTGAAGAAAAGGGTGGTCACACCGTGTACTTAGTTCCTTTTGGTTTTTCTTCTGTTTACTCACTTTACATTCTGTTAAATGATAAATAGAAACTATTAACAAGTCTATTTTTGAAAGCATTCTTTTCCTCACCTGCCTAAAACTGGTGCAAAGTACTGTATATTAAGCTGTCCTAATATCTACACCATACAGAAGAGCTCAGAATAACAGCATTAAATCGACATGTATTACAAAAAATAAATATCCCCAAATAATGATTTGATTCATATTAGGAGGTACTTTCTTAGCTAAATAATAACCTTGGTTTATTTGTCTCATGAGTGTCTGACTGATCTGTGGAATCTGACACATTGTTATTAGCGATAACAGGAGCCGGTGTGTTTCTCTAGCAACACAATCCATCACATCCACACTTAATTGCTTTGCTAATTGATGTGTGAAAACCCAAGTAATTGCACTAAAAGGCACTTTCTGGTATCTTGGCAAGGATCTCCGAGTATGGGCACATTGAGACTGACTGGCCTTGTTCCAGAAAAACTACACTGCAGACATTGCATCACATTTATTGTCATGGGCCATGTCATCAGGTCATGTTAAGAAACAGTATGTTTAAAACCTATCCAAGCAATGAGAGATCTGCCGGTCGTCAACGTAGGCTGCATGAAACGCAGTCACTGTCCGAATTGGTTTGTTGAAATCCCCCCCAAAAAGCATTCAATAGGCTTGCCAATATACCGTATATACTGTGACAGAGAAATACCTTGAAGGATGTATTCTGCTCTCAGAAATAAATGTCAAGGAACACCTATCAATTTGGTCCATTTTCTATAAAATCAGTGGGCAGAATTGGTCAGTGGGTAGATTTCAAATTCAAGTTATCCGGCTATGAAAAAAAAAAAATTAGATTGCAGAAAATGTGTGATGAAATTTCATAACCCTTTTCAAACAGTTAACTCTAGTCCAGACCAAATATTACAAAAGTTGGTATTAACGTTGTTTTCTAGTGTCATTTGTTTATTCACTTTCAATTGGCTCCAGTGAAAACCTAGACAACCAGGTAAATACAATCATATTTACTAATGTACATACATTTACCTGGTATTTAGATATAGCAGCTTTGGAAGCAATTGAAGCATTTAGTCTTCTTAAGTTATGATCCCTACTATCTGTCTGGGCTCTGACAGGGCTTTTCCAGGACATTCACAGACTTGAAGCCACTGACCTGCAGGGAGGTAAAACTTAAATCCAGTCGGAGGTCTTCTGTGCTATGATCGAGTACTCATCAAGGATCGTTCTTGTCGTTGCTCCTCTCGCTCAATCCTGACATTCCTGTCTCACAATCCCTGCTTCTGAAAACCATCCCTGCAGTATCATGACGCCATAACCATGCTTCGCTGTAAGAGATACATCTTGGTTTCATAATACCAGGACAATGAATAATGAACCGCACATCGCAGTGGGTAACTGCGTCAGCTAAATAATTGAAAAGTACTGCATTTATGAAATGTGAAGAAATAATCTAATTTCTACAGAGTTTGATTCATTTCACCAGTCACTGAGGTGGTTGTTTCCGTTTAGATGATTGGAGTCACGAGTTCATTCTAATGCCCTGTGCCCTAGCATGGTATTGCTTGAAAACATGGCTCAACTGTACAAGTCAAATTACACGTCACTTGGCCATAACGCACAAGGCCAGGTGTGTAAAGCAGGAGACCACTCTGTTAAAATAAAACCAGGCCCACAATGAAATTGTTCATATCACAGGTGAATGTTAATAATTAGATTTGAAAGCTGGATAAGGATGGTGTGAGTATTCAACACATGCATTTTATTTTAACACCGTTTATCAACCACACAGTGAGCCCTAAGAAAGTTAATTCAAACTGGGACTTAATGACCCTTGTGTGGCAGATAGAAATAAATAATCTGAATCAAACAGATGTGTCGTTACCACAGTTACTTTGTTCTGACGTCCGAAGTGGAAGTCCTGTTTTAGAAAAAAAGTCTGACTTATATGGCTGATATTCACTGATGAAAACCAGTGACAAGTTATGTAACATTAGAGGTGAAAGAACACCTAAAATGTTTTGATTATTCATGTTCAAAATATTTTTCTGGTAACCATTGATACGCGATTAAATATATTAAAAGTAAGCCTAATTGTAAATTCTCTTGTGTTCCCTTTGGACTAATTTGCCCAGAGGAACTCCGAGGAAAAATATCACAGGGCAGTTTGCTTGCGAATTTGTTACTGCTAAATTTGACATAAGGCTTCGTAAGAAAGCAGTGTTATGCCTATGCCAGCTCCTCAAGGAGCAACCAGACTTCACGTGAACAGAATTCCCTGGTGAAACTGCAGACAGCCCTGGTGAACTGCAGACAGCCCTGGTGAAACTGCAGACAGCCCTGGTGGAACTGCAGACAGCCCTGGTGAAACTGCAGACAGCCCTGGTGAAACTGCAGACAGCCCTGGTGAAACTGCAGGAGGCCCTGGTGAAACTGCAGACAGCCCTGGTGAAACTGCAGGAGGCCCTGGTGAAACTGCAGACAGCCCTGGTGAAATGGCAGAGAGCCCTGGTAAAACTGCAGACAGCCCTGGTGAAACTGCAGACAGCCCTGGTGAAACTGCAGACAGCCCTGGTGAACTGCAGACAGCCCTGGTGAAACTCCAGACAGCCCTGGTGGAACTGCAGACAGCCCTGGTGAAACTGCAGACAGCCCTGGTGAAACAGTTTAGTATTAGAAAGACACACTGATGGTGAGGTACACAGGACTGATGGACCATTGTGTCTCAAATTTAGCCAAATAGACGTATATAATTCTTACTGCATCTGTGTTAGAACACATTCCCAGGGTGGATACATCATGCCAAAGCACACTCATGGAGATTTCATTTGAACTAATATGATAGTGACTAGGTCTGTGTCGATCGCTGCTGGGTTCAATTCAACAACGTTAGAAGGCCAAGTGGTTTACGTGTTCTCCTAGCTAGCCGGAATACCGTGCAGCGTCTCAGTTCATTCAATTCGCTTGTCTTTGTCTCGTGTCGTCTGGAGCGTGTGAGAAGAATAGCTAATCTGACGGTCGTTCCCGAGGCATCGTTTTCTCTCCGTCTCTCCCGTTCCTTTCGCCATGCTAATTTGAGTTTGGCAGACAATGTTTTGTGAGCATTAACAGAGTTCCACCTCCTAATTAAAGAGCACGTAGTCTGGGCCTTTGATCTGCTGTCTCTGGAGCTGTGACTACAAAGCTCCCTTCCACTACCCAGGAGACACACGTCCTGGCTCAGTGTCACGGCGTGTTTTCCCAGAGTGCAGCGAGGCTCAGCGGTGGCGCTGGGGTCCGAGGCACTGCATCGCGGCGACCCTGCGTGTCCATGGCGACCAAGGCTCCTGCGTCCACTGGCCGGGCATCATCCGTTTCCTCGACACCTGAAGCTCCGGCGAATACGCCAGGCGACTCAGCCAAGGGAGCCCCACCCCGCTCTCTGTAATTCTACTATCCCACTGGTGGGGGGCGCTGTGAGAAGCCGCCGAGTGCTGTGGTGCCACGCGGCCCCGGGGACACGGGCTGAAGGTTCAAGTCTGCCAAAGAGGCTGAGTGTTGCTCTGGGGATACACGTTTGTAGCTCTTGGATATGTATATAACAGTTATTCCCCGAGTGCAAAAGGTGTGTAATCGACCGTTAGGGAACTACAATTAGATACAACAGAAATGTGGGAATAATGGGTTTTGATTGTAGGGGGAAACACACACACACACGAACATATATATTGGAAAGTGCTGCCCCTGCCATCTCACACAAGGTGAAGAAGTGCATGTGATGATTACCTCGGAGGTGACAGAGACCTTCAGTTGGTGTTAGAAGTTGCGTTGATTGGTGTCAGAAGTTGGTCCGTTGCTGATGTGGGGACATGATGAGACACTATTCTTTCAGAGACGCTGAAAGAAAACCTTATGGTTTTCTGCTTTAACCCCATCTTGCTAAAACTTCATCTGTTTTAACCCCCATCTGCTTTAACCCCATCTTGCTAAACCTTCATCTGTTTTAACCCCCATCTTCTTTAACCCCATCTGCTTAAACCTTCATCTGCTTTAACCCCATCTGCTTTAACCCCATCTGCTTTAACCCCCATCTGCTTTAACCCCATCTGCTTTAACGCCATCTGCTTTAACCCCCCTCTACTTGAACCCCATCTGCTTTAACCCCATCTGCTTTAACGCCATCTGTTTTAACCCCCCTCTACTTTAACCCCATCTGCTTTAACCCCATCTGCTTTAACTCCCATCTGCTTTAACTCCCATCTGCTTCAACCCCCATCTGGCGTCTGTCATCAAGAGGCATCTCATACCTATGATTAATATCTAATTGGCTGCTGAGCGGGGCGTTGTTCTGATAGGACCAAATCCACTCATGACCTCATAAATAAGGTATGAAGAAAGATCTTACAAACCCACAAATATCAGGCTCCGCCTGTGACAGATACATTGCTGAAGAATCGTTACACTTTTTTTAACCTAATACAGTGAATGTATGTGATTCTGAAAAAAAACATGTAATTGAATATCTCAGAGATGTCATCACCTCTCCGAATCCCAGGAAAATATTAAATTCTGCAAAAGTTCACTTTCAACATTCCTCTCCTCACGCCAGAGTACAGACACACAGTGGCTACAGACACACAGTGGCTACAGACACCCAATGGGTACAGACACACAGTGGCTACAGACACCCAATGGGTACAGACACACAGTGGCTACAGACACCCAATGGGTACAGACACCCAGTGGCTACAGACACCCAATGGGTACAGACACCCAGTGAGTACAGACACACAGTGCGGTGTGACTCGATTAAAGAGAACGGAGTGCATTTCCCCCCGTTATTTTGCGACGACGCATTCTGAGGCGAGCGGCGAACGGAGCCGTGGACGACCCGGAGGACTTCAAAGCGTATTGTGAGTTGGCCCATCTGCCCATGAATCAAATATGTGAACCCACGTCCCACTCTGTGAGCGTTTGACTGGAATTATGAAAAGATTTGGTTTGTGCGGCTTTCGTCTGACGCGCCGCCATTCCATTACGATACGGGAACCGGACGTGGAAATGTAAACCAAGTCCACGCCCCATTGGTGACGATGCTGGCGTTGCTGAATCGATTGTCTCTTAAGCTGTTTTCCATTCTCACTTGAATGGTAATTCTGCCTGGTAAGCTCTCTTGAGACGATGGCTTCCACAATGGGCCCTTTTCTCTCCGTTCTCTCTTCTGTAAAATCATAGAAGATTAAGCTCAGTGTCAACGCTGACGAGAGTGAGATTGTCTGTGTGCGCGTGTGACATCGCAGTCAGAGGTGAACCCGGCTCAAATGTTCATGACAGGAATACTCCAGGTTTTATGCAGCCTTGCATTGTCCTAGTGCTGTGCGGCGTGAACAGATGACTATCACTCGTTTTGGTCCATCCAACCCTCTCTCTGGTGTCCACTGATCCTCTTCCCACCAACGCCTCGCCCTTTTGGCAATAGAGGAAATTTAATACAAAAGAATATGAATTAGTTATTGTAATACCTTATTTGAAGTGCTTAGCTTGAGGGCTATTCTGGTATTTGACATATCAAACACAGTATTATTTACAGTTTGCCATAGGCCAATAGTGGACAGGGAATCATGCCACTCAATATTTTAAAACTCCAACTGTCCCCAAATAATTTCCAATATGTGAAAGATACTGGCCTTCCTTAGACTACTTCAGTATTTGGAGCATCAGCATTTGTGGGATCATTTACAGAATAATTTAACTTTCTACCCATCCGTCTATTGTTGTTCAGGGAAATTAATGCTATTCAATGCAAGAAATTGCCAAGATACCGAAGATTTCGTTCAACAATACTCTCTTCACTGAACACACAAGTTCTATTCAAACGCTGTTGAAAGGCCTTCAGTAATATAACACGTGGCCTTTCCAACTGTGAACAATGTTTCTCTTCCTTTAGAACCACCACATTGTTTTATTTCCTTACTGATTATGGGATACAACCATATTAGACCATCATGGAAAAACCTGACAGCTCGTAAGACGAATGCCTTAACGTCTTACAAACACCCTAACCAAAATACCCTGTGAAACAGGATCCAATGAAAGTGTCTAAAAATTGATGTGGTCTTTTCTTAAGGACCGTAATGTGTTAACTTTGAAAACACCTCACTTTTATGAGTTGTCAGGAAAACCCAGATGGTGTCCAAGACATTATAATTATGGTCATAAAATGGTATGGAAGTTTGATAGTGGTACGCTGTTCGGCAAAAAGAAATAAAAAATCCCACCTGGGAATTTAACTCACAACATCTGGATGGGAGATGGATTGATATTTCTCCTGCACCAACCAGTCTATAATTTTCCCCTGTTCCTCCATTACCGACTATATGTCAATGTACTTTACTAAAAGTGCTGTCAGCACTATTCTCTGAGTTTGACATTTATCTGACCATTATCTCATCATTGATGGTATTCATTTCAAATTGGATATAGTTGGAATATTTTTTCCTTTTTTTAAGTTGTGGTTAAAATACTTTACAGCTATGTATCACTATGATGCATATACTATTTTGTTCTTCATTATATATATATATATATATATATATTGTTTTTTTAAACACATTGCAAAGTGGTTGGAGGGTTGATTCTGAAAAGATCTGGGAACAAGATAAAGATGCATTTTTTAAAATAGGTTTGTCCTTGACCAAAGCATCTGACCCTAAATGCTATCCCATATGTCTCCTTCAACTCTCCAAGCTGGAGGGATTTGGTAAAGCCATGGGTTCAGTTGTTAAATTTTTGTCACCTTTTAGTGAAAGTTTCTAAGCTTGTATAATGCTCACATTGGTATTTGTATATACCTCTGATATTGTTTTAAGTAATTGGTTATTTGAATGCCTGTGTAAAACACAGATTTTGAAATGTGGTTGGGGGCATTGAATAAATTTGGTATAACCTTCAAACACAACTCGATGTTAAGCCCTGTTCCACTCCATATATTAATTGCATCCCTCTAATCAGAGACTGGGTGAGTGGAATTAATGTTAAAATAGAGAAAACCAGCAGGCTCCGGACCTCTTTGGATAAGAGCTAAGTACCCCTGGTGAATCATATTGTATTGGGGCAATCGTCCCTGGAAATTAAGCACTGACTTAGTTGGTTTATAGTTATGTGTTTTTTAATATTTATATTCAGTTGTACAATAATTCAGTTAACCTATGTTGGCAGGACCTGGGAGCAGTAGGTCTTCTTCAGTCTGCCGGTATAAGACAATGAATGTGCTCCTTGTAGGAGTGTCTTCAGTCTGCCGGTATAAGACAATGAATGTGCTCCTGGTAGGAGTGTCTTCAGTCTGCCGGTACAAGACAATGAATGTGCTCCTGGTAGGAGTGTCTTCAGTCTGCCGGTACAAGACAATGAATGTGCTCCTGGTAGGAGTGTCTTCAGTCTGCCGGTACAAGACAATGAATGTGCTCCTGGTAGGAGTGTCTTCAGTCTGCCGGTACAAGACAATGAATGTGCTCCTGGTAGGAGTGTCTGCTAGATGATAGAAACGTAGAATTTCTGTTAGAGCGTTTGACAAATGAATACTGCTAAAAAGTCACTACAATTTCCAGTAAATCTGTGGCAGCTGGATCACAGAAAGTTAAATTAATATTTCAAAAATTACTGTCAACTAGCAGCAAGTGGGTTATTGTCAAATGCACGGTTAAATTAATTTAGCGAATCTGTCGCATTCGTTGACCTAAAGTTCTGGCAGGAAATTAAATACGATCTACATACTGTCTGGTGATTAATATCATATTGTATTGTTAGCCTTTAGAGAGGGATTGGACATATGTCTAACTGTATTACAACATATTACATTAGCTGGGATGACATTCCTTATTATTGGAAGCCAACAAAAGAGCTAGATGAAAGCCAAGCCTTTTGGCAAATTGCTGAAAAGCATTCTTGTCAATGTCTGTAACCATATCTCTTTAACTCACAGATATTATGGTGAAAAAGAAATAGGAAATATGTTCAAAAGTCTCAGTATTTTCTTGTATATAGAATTGTGTATAGATTTTTGTGTATTTAACACTAATTGAAATCGGGGCCCTAGTCCAGCTGTCAGATCGGTGGTGTCAAGTGGTCTCACCTTGTAGTTGATTCATTAGGTCACTAATTGGATAGTTTCTTCCCTCATCTGGTTGTTTGAGTCCGAGCTGGGACCCAGTTTTATAGTAAAAAAACTAAAACCTGCAGACACTTGGCCCATTGTGGAACCTGTTTGAAACCCATGTGTTAGATGATCTGGTCAGAAACTGTAGCTAGGTTATTGTTGGAAAGGTATTCTCAGGCTGACCTGGTTGTAGAAAAGTAAACATACATTTACATTTTGAGTAGTTAACGTAAACAATGTAAGCCTGAGGTATGTAATTGAGCTACATAGAAGTAGAACATGCACTCAATTTAAGAAACACACATTTAATAATATATAATAATGCAGAAAAAAATAAACATTAAGCCCTTTTTACTAATAATAATTTTAGTGCACAAAATAAAAAAGTAAAAATAAAACCCTTAAATTTTGCATTAAAACTTCATAAAAGCTACAATCTACATTCAGGAGAAAGAGCACGTCAGCTGACGAAGAGAAAACAGCTACACCTGTAACCAGATTTGTTTGGCACAGCGGGTTGTTCAAAAGACTAATGCCGTCTGTCCCAACACGTCCCAGAGGGAAACTCATTCATTATCCCAAGTTTTTCTTTCAGATTGTTCCACAAATTATAATAAGTGGATGCCGAGATACTGGATGCATAGTGAAATGGGCAAAAGATTAATCATTGAAAACTCTATTACTGTGATGGGAATTAATGTAACAGGAAGGGGCCAGACATGATGAATGGCGAAATGAAACATAAACAACAACAAAAAAAGGTAAAAAAAAAAAAAAAAGAGAAACGAAAGAATCCACCGAGAAAGAAAACACGTCAGCAAATCCCAACCAGTGTCCCCAGCCTCTCTTGGGAGTTAGTTTTTCTTCATTTATTTACAGCTGTCAAGGGGAGCAGGAGAACATAAACAACTGCTGCTCTCCTGTGAGCGGCCAACGCCGCGGACTGTGCCTTGTCCTAATGATTATGAAATACGCGATCAAGTGCTGTACTGAAGCACTGCAGTGCTAGGCTAACGAGTCGCTACCCTTTATTTTTCCCACTGTCAGATTATGGACATGAGAAACGTAACGCAACGCATGAGTGCTGACTAACTCGGAACAAAAGACAATAGATAGGACCCGGTCTTGGACCCCAGGAAGAATACTAACGGGCCCCACACATCCTACCCACACATTGTGTCCATACCTCCATGGTCCATGTGGCTGTCGTAGGCTCTATACGGAGAACTGTGGACTATTGGTTTCAACATACTGTTGTGAGAACATGTGTATTGTGGTTCCATACTCTTGTTGAAGGACACAACACAGAGGAATGGTACTTTGCTGTCTTGTGCAAACATCCGGTATCTATTATTGAGGGACTCAATAAGACAAGCTGAGAAGTGTGTGTGTGTGTAGCCAGGAACTCAAGAGGGGACATATAATGCTCTATGATTGGACGACGGCCAGATAGTGGAGGTGCCGTGTTGGAGGTTTCGTCGTATATAAATATGCTGTAAAGATCAAGACATTTTGGAGATCATTTAAGAACTATGGAAGGTCAACATCTTCGACTCATGGTAATAATAACGTAATTCTCCCCTGACTTGAATGGTTCATGGACTGAAAGTGGACAGAGGCTGAAATCTGCACACCCAGTCTGACCCTCTACAGATGAAAGCCCTCGCGTTTCATGTCTTGCTGCTGGAAGCAACACCTGTCATAAAGAAACCTGTATTCTTGCAACGAAGGGGAAGCTTTGCATTATCTGGTCTTGGCCGGGTTACTGAGAAAAATAAATGAGGTTCAATAAAAGCACCTACACAAGATTTTGTTCATCATTCTCTCCAGTGTAGTCTGACACAAAACGTACTTATAAAGGAGACTTTTTGGAAACTTTGGACAACTTCAGTTCTTTGTTACAAGGAGAAGGCTTACTTTGTGTGAAATGTAATTCTCAAATGTCCTTTAAAGTAACTTAAAGAATCCTTGTGCATTATCCTCATGGCCACGCAACAAGTCTTCATCCAGAGAGAAAGTAAAAATAAAAAAAACGGACTCAAACAAACGTTTTCCTTGCCTGAGGACACGGTTCCCTAACAATAGCGTTGTTTCCCCACGGACCACTTCCATAGTGGCCGTGTATTCCAAATACCTCATTTATATTTGGATCAAGGTAACAGCAAGGTAAGCCGTGTACTATTGCATCCCTACCGTGTGTATTTATAATATAATCCAGTTTCAGAATAAAATTTCAAGGGGTGACTGTGGACAGTTGGTAACTGGAATGGAAGTTGGTAGTGTCAACATGATTTAATTATTCTGTTGTTCTGATAAAGATCTGACAATTGCAAAGCGTGGTAAATATTCTCAAGTGAGAGACAAATGATAAGGGTTTGAAATTAAGGTCTTTAGCACTCATCCATTGTCGGACCTATTCAAGGCCTAAAAGCTTATTTTCATTCCCAGACTTAAATTCTCTTAATCTTCCAAATGGTCTTATTTTCCCAGAGGGCTTAGAACCAGCAATGTATACATAAACATCTAGCAATATATATGAAAAAAATAAAGACATTATATGACAGCTTTGATACATGTACAGGCGCACCATTTATTTCATGCACATTGACTTCTCTTGTCAATTTAATTACATTTTATTCATAGTGGTTTTCAGAGAGCACTGAAGTCAGTCGCACATTATAATGTGCTAAATTTCAATTACTGTACATATCAGTAAACATCGGTGGAAATAAAAAAGCCATCGTTTGATTTGTGCAACTGAATTCAGGTTGGCTGGGAGAACAATTATGGAGTAGTACTTTATGTCCTTATGTATATTTCCAATTATACATCAGGTAAAACCCGCTGGAAATAGGACTGCGTAAACGAAATGCGACCCCAAAGTTGTAAAGTTACGGATTGCAGCTGAACGCTGCTACCGTACCCTGTGTAACCCTGAACATATGGTACAAATCAAAGATGACATTCTCTCAAAAAGGAATTTGCCCAAAGAAAGAGGTGATGCAAGAATATTAGTTCTGGAGAACACTTTCATCAAAACGGGGGTGAGAACCATTCTTGAAATGTGTAAGGAAATATTAGGGGTGCATGAATGGAGTGAATGCAAGTGAAACAATAATGAGAATCAATGAGGAAAACATATAAAGGAACTGTTCTTCTGCCGGACCTAAAACATTTCACCTTTCAACTTTGTTTACCACTTCCCCAGTACATGTCATCCAGCCTCTTAGCAGAGGGAAGAGACGATTGTGAGGTGAAGCAGTTAAAAAGGGCCATATCGATCATCTTTTCCCATGGTCGAGGCCTAGTGAGCTGTAAACATCCAATGTGTGGTGGATGAGTGCCTTCTGACTGAACAGCACAGGTCACAAGGCAATAGCTGTCCAATTCCAAATGCCAGATACCATAGGTGCCTTTAGCTTTTTCCTTTTTCCTGTCTGTGTACTGGTTTGGGATGTGTTCACCAGTCCCATATAAGACAACAAAGACAGTTACACGTGCTCCAGCCTTGTTGGGGTCTTTTAATGTGTTATAGTAATTGCTTTTCATATTTTCTGATTCCAAGCAGAATCAGAAAATATTCTTTGAGTAGCTGATGTATGAACCTCTCTTCTCTTCAATGTTAGCATTCTGAGGCGGATTTTCTTTCAAAACAACAGCATCTTTCAAATACAACAGTCACTGGTCCGGCTTGTCCTACATACTGCCTCAGATGTTTTTCTCTGTGTATATAATGCCTTCAAAGACTGCATCAACAACTCTCCACAACCTCTCCTGTAAAAACATCAATGGGTTCATGCGTTTTTTGGGATTGATATATTGCCTTACAATATTTTACTGAAACTATGAAGTTGCCCTATTCAGTATTATATGCCCTATCTTGAAGTCTTCTAAAAAGTTCTCAGCTATATCGAATCCTCGCCCAGGCTGTGAATTGTCTCTAAATTGTGCATTGACTGTACAACTGCCAAGTGCTTTTTGACAGCTGACGGTAACAGATTGTCTGACATCCAGACTAATTCTCACTGCAGTGATTGGCAGTGCGGTTGTGTTGTCGAGCCATTACTCTGTGTATTGATGTGTAACTAGTTACTACAGGGAGAGAACACAAATTGATCAATCTCTTACTCTGTGTTTGACAAGGTCAAGTCCAATGTTTGCAATACTCAGACACTGCGATCTAGAACCAGACTCTGACAATGCAGAAGCCATTACTGAATAGCTGCCCACTTGAGCATTGTTAGGAAGCACCAAGGACATGACCAACTTATTGAAATATTATACAATGACACTCGTTGAGAAGAAGGCCATTTCTATACATCCTTCTGCAGTTTACATTTACGTACAGTTAACCAGTTAACAATTAACCAGCAATAGATGTTATGCAGTGATTACTTGGTAGATTCTTCTTAACAGACAACTATTGCACATTTTGTTTGGGATTTTAGCATTTCTCCTAAAAAAAAGGGTCCACACTGCATTTCTGCAAGGATACAGTCTAGAAAACAGTCCACACTGCATTTCTGCAAGGATACAGTCTAGAAAAGGAACCACACTGCATTTCTGCTAGAATACGGTGTGGAAACAGGACAGGGGTGAAACTAATACATTACATAATTGCCTGAGTCTGATGCTTTGAACTCAATGGTCTTGAGACTGACTAAGCCTTAATTCAATTCTTATCAGCAAAGTAGAGTGGAGCCTTCATCTTTCCAAATGTGCACTGCATTTTTCTTAGTATTAAAGTCATTTTTTTCCTTGTTTAGTTTTTTTACTCTTTTGAACATGTACTGAGGAGCGACACAATTGATGATTTAGGGGTATTCCAGCATTAGTCTGGACCTGGAAATCAATCATATATCAAAGGGATATTCTGTTCTGCATTGGAATATGTAACAAAAATTATATTAATAAAACACCATAACTGCAATGATAGCATAATTAATTAATTAAGTGTTTCAGAAGCAACACTTGCAGACCATATTGTTACATAGAGAAACGATATATTAAAAAAGTGCCACTGTGTTTGTGCTACTTATTTTTATATCGCTTTGGTACTATTTTCACAAGAATGTGGGGATTTTTTTAAAACTCAAAGAACAAAACAAATTCCTGAGGCAGCTACTGGGTCAGTAAATGAGGATAGGTCCTGTGTACTACCCACCTGTGGACTACTCTACCAACACCAAGGCTACGGTTTTGAACCCTAATGAGGTCACCTAAGAATCTGGTGCGTTAGGGTGGAGGTTTGGTACTTTTCAATTTGGCGATAGTATGTAAAGAAAATACGCAGTCCTAGTCTCAGCAACCCCCAGCAAAATGCAGTTTTCCTTAGTTAAATTAGTTACTTATTAGTTTTCCGTGACGGGGGACAAGGGCCAATCTGAATTGAATGCTCAGGGATCCTTTTGAATCCTAAGAATTCTCTCACACTTTCCAGGTGATCTGTTTAACTTTCGGTCGAAAGTGGGCTCTTGGATTCCACCTAGTCCACCTGGCCCAAAGGATTTGTGGCTGCCTCTCTCCGACGTTCTCCTGGTTGTGTTGTAGATCTAGTTCTGGCCTCATTAGTCCTGTTACCACTGCCCAGCCGTGTCCACCTGGTTGTGTTGTAGATCTAGTTCGGGCTTCATTAGTCCTGTTACCACTGCCCAGCCGTGTCCACCTGGTTGTGTTGTAGATCTAGTTCTGGCCTCATTAGTCCTGTTACCATTGCCCAGCCGTGTCCACCTGGTTGTGTTGTAGATCTAGTTCGGGCTTCATTAGTCCTGTTACCACTGCCCAGCCGTGTCCACCTGGTTGTGCAGTAGATTGGGATTTTGCCTATAAGCCTTTGGACCCATTCCACCTGCAATTATTGACCTGCTGGTTGGCAGAAAGTGTGGCCCAAAAAGCTAATGAACTATTATAAAATGTATTCCACACAGCCAGTGGAGGACTGGCCACCCCTAAGTGTCTGGTTCCTTTCTAGGTTTCTCCTTGACTAGGGAGTTTTCTAGCCACTGGGCATCAACTCTGTTGCTCCTCTGGGTTTCTGACTGGATATCTGTAAAAGCCCTCCGTGACTCCAGCCTATGTAGAAAGGGATTTATGAAATACATTGGACTGATTTAATTATTATCAGTGACCCCGATCAAAACATGTTCCAGAGGCCATGTAAACAATTTACTAACCGATTGGTTGAATGATAATCAACTAAGAACAATGGCATTATTAAAATATGTTTTGACAACAGAGAACACAATCCTATTAAAAGTATGCCTGGCTATTTGATATAATATGAAAAGTTGTTTGTTGTACTAAATCCATGTAAAATGTGTTTTGAAAATGTGTTTTGGTTGTTGTTGTTTGTGAAAATAGTACCAAAAGGATAACAACCTGTTTCTATTTAACTGGAGGGCCATTGGGAAAATCTCACTCCATTGTCTCTGTTGATAAGTCTGTCTGCTAACTGACCTAAGCACAACAGTAGGGCTTTGTAAGAACATAGTTACGTTATGATGGCTGACATCCAACATGGCCTCACCTTGCGTCACCTGAGTGACATTGTTTATAGTTAATTTCTCTCCGTGGAACGGTTTTCCGCTGGCGTAGAGGGTGGCAGAACTAAAAGTCTTCTTGAGCAGTCTGTACAGCACTTCAGTGAGTAAAGTCTAAGCTACTGTAGAGGCACAGTTTCTTCCCTTAATCAGATTATACATGCTTTAATCCTTTTATTTATTCTCCAAGGCAGATGCAATTTTGTGCTGGTGAGGATCCATCCTCTAGGCATTGCAACTAAGTGATGGTGTTTGGTTCCTTGCTCCTTTATTGAGGATTTTGTTTTTTACTAGGTCAAAAACTTTTTTATATTATTTATTTCTTCCTCCTATGCCTTCTCCAGTCTCTTAATTATCATTTCATCGAAATGTGTATCATTCAAGTGTTAACTTAACTATTAATAAAAAATTGAAAAAGATTGACCATTGACCTGAAAATAATATTGATCATATCATTCAAATAACTACTGGCTATCATTTGGCAGATATTTGTTATAATATGACTGATATTATAACTGCTTGCCATATGACAGATATTATCAAACCTTTTTGACTATTTGTTTGAAAAATGTTGAATCATTGACTCATATAAAATGGTAAGGTAGCTAAGCACAATAATCTTCCTTTTTATGCTAAAAGCCCCAAATTTGGCACGGATAGATGTGAGTATCATTAACGGATTCAGATATGAAGCCAAACCACATTTGGAGTCAAGAGCTTGGCAGCCATTTTTAAAATGAGCACAACAATAACAATATAAATGGACTAATTTGGCACATATACATATTATATATAGAATTATATGTTATTATATATTAGATTTAGGTATCAACCTTAACATTTGGTAGCGGAAAGCTGTCAATCAATCAATGGCCTTTTTACTAGGCCTTTTTTCATCAGCAGTTCTCTCGAAGGGCTTATATAGGAACCCATCTTAAAACCCCTTAAAGAAAGACAGCGAGAGATTGAAGCAAAGTGACAGAAATATAACACTATTGGCATGTGGTACTGCTTGCCACCCGGGAACATTACTTTAGAGCACCGAACCGCCAGAGCTGTAAACAGTATGATCTGCCGTGGTCAGCAGGGCAGCTCTCAATAATGGTAATGCCATTTGGGCCCCAGGGGGTCCAAGTCAGTAAAACCGATTGCCATGAACAAATCAGAAGCCAGCGGGGGGGGGGGGGGGGGGTAGAACAACAGGGGCCCACATCATGGCAGGAACTATGTCTCGAATGGGCCGTCTGGTCGCTGACCTGAGAAACCATCACCTGTATTGCTGCGAAGGCGGGGGCCCTTTGTCACACTTGAAATCATTAGCACATCGCCGTAAACCCCCCGGGAGGCAGAGGCACTGCCACAGACCTGGGCCCAGCATAGCGATGGCCAACCCCACCAGCCCATAACTAGGAAGGACGTGTCTCGGTTTGAGTGTAGAGCATTGCCATACTGATGGGGTTGTGCTGCTGGTGACTCTTGGCTCTGGAAGGAATATGATTTTGGTAATAGCTGAGACATTGAGTTCCCAAGTGGTAGACCGGAGTTCACATCCCAGCACGGCCATTTAAAACGTATAGTTTCTGAAGCTATTTTGCCCCGCCCATACCGAGAGCTTATTTAAACCTACAACGGTGCCACTTAGAAAAATGGGTCAGAGCTACATTACTGGAAGCTGGAGACAAAAGCCATGCCTACCTGTCGCAAAGAATCTCCCCGTTTTAGAGGCAAAAAGTTTCACACTCTTGCCTTTTTCTATTGAAGTAGGTAATGTTCTCCAATTTGGCCAAATTAGTGCTCTAAATGTCTCCGATCAGAGTGCCTTGATAAGCTCTACATCAATGTGTTACAAAGTATTTCCAACTGTATGTCATTCTATAATGAACAAATACCATCACATAATCTTCTGCGTTGAATAAGACGGAAAGCAGTGATTTATAAGAGCTTAATACATCATATTCTGTTGAGTGTTTACTACAAATTAATAACTATGCCTTGCAATGCTGAGATAGTGGGCTTCTTTCCTGGAATTGTACTATCTATTGTACTGTTGGCAAAAAATTATTGAAAGTAGCTTCCGAAAAACATCTCAGACAAATGCTGGATATCAAGCAATAAGGCACTTCCGGCATTTGCCTTGAATTGCCATATACGATGGCTGAGGGGTTGTACCGTTAGCCTATGTGTATACACCACAAACGTACTGTTATTATAAACTACTTACCAATTTAATTGCAATTGCTTAGTGCTTTGAGTCATGGTATGTTGGCCATACACCGCACACCCTCTTTCCTTATTGCTTGAATATATTACATACCTTATAAACATTTCCAACGCTGCACGTGACCTCACTGTTCCACAGAACACTGCAGGAGGTTGGGTAGAGCAATGAAGCATAGGACGGAAAAATGCTTGGATGTCTTGTATGAAGTGTGTGTTTTTGTTTTTTGGAATTGTTGTTTTTTCCAACATCCTTAAGCACAATTTCCCTACAAAGAAACCTGAAGTTTTATTCACACTTTTAATACGAAAACAACAGCAATGTTGTTGTTACATTTTAGAGGTCCCCAATGCGTCTTGTTAAAAATAATATAAGGTTATACTCTTTATGCAGAGTCCCAATGTTCACCATGTTCTAAAGTTAGTAATACTATCACAACTTCCCAAAGTGTCTGTCAATACGCAACTGCTTGCTATGGTTAAGGTGAGATTTAGTGTTAGGACTGCGCTTTCTACAAAGCCTAAGCTTAGGGCTGCTAGAGAGATTTACCAGTTATGTCACAGTCCAGTTTACAAGGGACTTTTGATGGCAACCTTTGCTGGTCTGAGGCAGCATCAGGGAAAGACATATATCCTACCCACAAGCCCCCCCCCCCGAAAACCCCCCGAAAGTATCTAATGACTTTGGGCCTGCACAGTTACTGGTAGTTGAAGCTATACATCAAACACTGCTGTACACCTGAAATGGAAGACATTGGGATATGAGCTTTAAACTGTCAAATTAGAATACATTTTAACTGACTAACTGCTTTTACACATACTTGTATTTGGTATGCTAGCGTCAATGCTGTTGTCAGGCCATTCTATCCAGGTGTGAAAGGAACAAATGGAAGAGTCACTCACATTTAAAATATGCTAAAGTGGGTGCGTGAATGATTGATAATGCATATGTTCTCTGTCTACCACTTTGATTTATGTTTGGATAGATGCGTTAGGTAAATACTTGTGTAAGGCACCGATCGTTTTTTTATGACACAGAGAAACTGTACACCCTCCCCAAGACAGAAATGGGAAAACTCCCAATTTCCTTCCATGTCGCATCATGTTCAATTCCAACCTCTCCCTAATATCCAATTATGTCTTGTTTAAACATAATTTTTTTTTTAAGTTAAGCTATTTTAATTATAAAACCGTTTGTCATTATCAACCTTGCCACATGTTTTACATTGTCTTAAACGTTTGTGAACTGAGAAGACCATCTGCTGTAGTTTTAAAAGTGAAATACTTTACAATTCTTGCTTTATATAGAATTTCAGCTGCCCAACAGTTTAGGGTCTCCATTGTCACATTGTTCAATGGGTGACAGGTCTGGACTGCAGGCAGGCCAGTTTAGCACGCAGACTATTTTACTATGGAGCCAACCTGTTGTAATATGTGCAGAATGTGGTTTGGCATTGTCTGGCTGAAATAAGCAAGGCCTTCCCTGAAAAATACATAGTCTGAATGGCAGGATAGGTTGCTTCAATAGCTGTATTTGTGTTGATCTCTAGCTCAGCTGTGGTTCATTTGTCATTCTACAGACAGCAAGGCCAAATATCTGTTTTCCCTTCAGGTGTAACACTATTCCCGTTAATACCGCTCAAATACCCCAAACGCCATTTTCCTCAGGACAAACCGACCACTATAACCTCCCACTCCTTCCAGGTGACAGACACTTCTACTTACGGCCAAAGTATTTCAAAGCATAACATGACCGGACCCACTCTGACGAAGGAGGGATTAAATGTGGTATTATAACCTACTTGACACTTTGCTAATTGTCTCTAGCACAATGTGGAAATTATCTCAACCATGGACTTCAACTCTCATTCTCAACAAATCCTAAGTTCAATTAAAAGTGGGAAACGTTGATTAATTTCGGTTCGTTAACACCGGGCAGACGCAGATAGGCCCAGTGCAGAGCCAAACCAGGCCATCCATTTGGCCCCGTTTGATGTACATTTTAATTTGGAGCCTCTTTATTTTATGACTGCGCCGGAGAGGGTTTCATCAGCGCTCGTTCACTCAGGGCTCACCGTGTTTTTCATTTCCTCCTGCAGGGTCCACACCTACCTCCCATAATGGCACTCGTCTCCGCTCCTCTGATTATGTCCTCCTCCGCTCCAGAGAAATGCCAGTCTGCTTTTGTTTCCTTGCAATTACCTGGAGTCGCTTATTGGAGGAGGAGGGCGTCAGATTCGGTAAACTGAGCTGGTCTGAACGCAAAAAAGACAAGCAACGCAGGCAGTGCCGGCTCTAGCCTCTTGGGGTGCCACAAGCAACATTTCATTTGGGGCCCATCTCTGCCCTATCGGTCGGGGGGACCCTAAGCAACCGCTTATGTTGCTTTTGGCTGGAGCCGGCCCTGGACACAAGAATTTATCACCGTCGTCGTATTGAAGGGAATGTCATTACCACAGCAGAGAGTGAAGACTGGCTTCATTTCGGGGGGAAGAGCCAGACACATTGTGCCGAGTTTTCGAATAATAATTACCAACCATTAGAAATTCCTAGCAGCTGGAGCCAAGTTTAAATAGTCCATAAAATATACTCATTAATTGATTGTGAAAAGATTGGTAGCACTTAAGTTTAGAGGGCTGACATGAGACACTATTGACTGTTATTCAGGAGAGATTTGCCATTGCGCTTATCGTGTTTGAAGTGCTAGAAATGTGAGATGTTGAACTCCACCACAGTTGCTATCCATTTGATAAGATTTGTTGACCAATATTCAGTCTGGCTCTAAGAGGTGTTAACGCTTGTAGTTTTAGTTAAAAGAGGAAAGGAAACGTGTAGCTTTCAATGAATGTAATATAGTGATTAGCGGGGAGTAAACAAGAGTGTATTTGTGCAGTTTGGTATGATTTCTTAGTTGTGGGTTAAGTAGTAAAAAATTACGTTAATTTCAAAGTTCATTTAAGAAAACAAATATTTATTTTAGCCAACCCTATCGCCCCTAGAAGTTGGGCCAGAGAGGTCATAGATCATGAGAATAATTTTGTGATTCTTGTAGCTAATTACCGCAAAAGCACGTTGTGACAGAAAAGTAAATATATACAGAGAGGCACAAGGAAGTGGTTTGGGAGAAAATAAAGAAGCTATGCTCGATTTTTCTCCCAGACTTCTGTCTTGGTCTGCTTGCCTGGGCGTCTGTCATGTTTCCTCTTGTCATTGTCAATGAAACTTCTCGTATCCCAAAACCATCCTGGCGTTTGTTCATTATTGAGCTCCTATAACCCTTCACTCTAAATTTACCTGCTGATTTCAATAAATTCATCACAACATGGTTCCGTATCCAGATGTCAGTGTTTGTTTATTTAATTAGGATGTTATTCCTTTGGTATTATTATCTGAGCATCTGAATCTTGATTATGGCAATTTTAACCGATTATATTAACAAATGTGTTTTGGGTGAAAGTGTATGTAGCGTAATGCGTTACATATTTTACCTGTCTGTTTTGTAAATGGGAACAGTTATCAAGAAGGAAAAAAAAAATTCCTTAAACTGCGTTATAAACCCGGAATACATTTTCTTTAATTCATACGAGTAGCTAAGTTCAATTATTCAGTCAATGTACATGCAAAAAAATAATACAAAAATTATCAATAATAAAACAATATCAACTTGAAATATAATCTTATTTTTAAACTTACAGAAATTGTAAAAATTCTGTATTAGGTAATTATTAAGTAATTAAGAACAATATCCTAACTTTGAGTTAAAAAAAATATAAGTTAAAGAAACGTTAGTGTGTATGTTCAATATCTGACAGCTAACAAGTAATTCTAAATGCGTGAACTTCTTGCGTTTTCAAATCAACAGATCAAAACAGAAAACAGTTGGGCCTTCTTCTCATCCACTTACACATTTGCCTACTGGATGTTGAGATTTGTCTGCCTGTAGCTTGAGACCTACCTATGCTATATGATTATGAAACAATATTTGTCAATATGCTATGATTATTTTTGGCTGTAGCAGTGCGTTCTTGGAAAAGGCTGTATACAGATGTAGGCCAAGCTACTTATGAATTTCATTTTTAATCTTAATTTTCAAGACGATGGCTGCATTTCCCTTCTTCACACAATGCCTTTATTTATGTAAACTAAGTCCAGATGGCAAAGGAAATATTATAAAATCACCGAAGTGGTATACATGAAAAAGAAGTTGTTTAATTCTGTAAACTAGTAGATGGTACATAGCTTCCAGTGATGTGGTTCATTTGATGATCACAAAATGCAGGAAGACAATTGTCAAGGAATAAGTAGGCAAGAATGAACTTGGTCAAATGCAACCTGATTTTTCAGGATTAACAGGAGTTACTGGTTATACTAACTTCTTAGCAGGTCGACCAATAACATTACTAAATATTCAACCAGGTTATACATTATATGGATTGGGACAATATACGTATTGGGACACCTACACATTATACCTACAAGAGCATATATGACATTTTAAATATTTTAAGACATTAATATCATGTTGGACCCCTCTTTGCAGCTATAACAACTTCCACTCTTCTGGGAAGGCTTTCTACAAGAGTTTGGAGTGTGTCTGTTTGAATGTTTGCCCATTCTTCCAGAAGAGCATTGGTGAGGTCAGACACTGATTTTGGACGAGAGGGCTTGGCCCACAATCTCCAATCTAGTTCATCCCAAAGGTGTTCGATAGGGTTGAGGTCAGGACCCTGTGTGGGCCAATCAAGTTCTTTCACACCGAACTCATCCAACCAAGCCTTTATGGACCTTGCTTTGTGCACTGGGGCACAGTCATTCTGGAACAGAAAAGGGTCTTCCCCAAACTGTTTCCACAAAGTTGGAAGCATAACATTTCCAAAATGTCTTGGTAAGCTAAGGCATTGATAATTCTCTTCAGTGGAACTAAGGGGCAAGGCCAACCACAGAAAAGCAAACCCATAGCATTATCCCTTCTCCACCAAACATTACAGTTGGCACAATGCAGTCAGACAGGAAACGTTCTCCTGGCATTTGCCAAACCCAGACCCAAACTGCGGGATAGAGAAGCATGATTTTTATGCGCCATGGTTTACCCCACTCCTTCTGACACTTAGCGTTGTGAGTGGTGATGTGAAGCTTGCAGTTGCTCAATCGTGGAAACGGGCCAAGAGTTGGGATTGACAGGCCAATCACAACAATCCACAAAGCAAATACATGTAGTGTTGCTAGGACAGTTTTTATGTTGCCTAAACGTCGCCTAAACGTCACCACATCATATTTGTGTGCAGTAAACAGCAGCGTGTTCGTAATATGTCTAAATGACTCGCCTGTTTCAGCCAAAGACCACAACATTGCATGCAGCCGTTACGATTTTCCCAATTGATGAAAATAATGTAATTTGTAATCACTGTAAGGACCGTTGTCTGCATTCATGTTCTCTGTAACAATATCCTTGTGGTGGCTGTGGGGACCCTGGCTGGGGGGACCCTGGCTGTGGGGACCCTGGCTGGGGGGACCCTGGCTGTGGGGACCCTGGCTGGGGGGACCCTGGCTGTGGGGACCCTGGCTGGGGGGACCCTGGCTGTGGGGACCCTGGCTGGGGGGACCCTGGCTGTGGGGACCCTGGCTGTGGGGACCCTGGCTGGGGGGACCCTGGCTGTGGGGACCCTGGCTGGGGGGACCCTGGCTGTGGGGACCCTGGCTGGCACCAAGCATTTGTTCTTCGGGAAAACCTGTATGTTGTGTGTTTAGAAAGTTTAGAAAGTGCTGTTAACGCACAAAGTTTGTGAAATGAAGATCCACATGGATGCTTTTTGACAATCCTTTTGTCTTGATTAGGAGCTTAATAAATGTACTATTGATATATTGGTGGTAATCTCTGAATGTCAGTTGAATTTACTATTTTGATAGCTCTGCATAAACAAGTGTATATTTATACATGACCCTGCATTATCCTTTTAACATATCCATACAACTGTCTTCACCCGACCACGCAATGTGCATCTCCATACCACACTGTGTCTACATGACCACGCCGTATCTGACATACTTATCCCAACCACGCAATGTGCATCTCCATACCACACTGTGTCTACATGACCACGCAGTATCTGACATACTTATCCCAACCACGCAATGTGCATCTCCATACCACACTGTGTCTACATGACCACGCAGTATCTGACA
>JACXGK010007653.1:0-13322 GCA_016801125.1 Novumbra hubbsi
TGGTGAAAACCTGACCTAAGTAGGCTCCCCAATCAGAGTCAACTGAATGCAGCTGCTCTGACTGGGGAGCCCACAATGGCATGGAGATGGCTAGAGGCCTCTCCATGTGCCATGCCCTGAATGGGAGCCCCAAAGCATAGAGATGGCTAGGGGCCCGCATCCAGGACATGACACATATCCTGTTTGTTTTATTTATTTTTTATTCTAATACAAGGCTCAGCTGTAAAGAAAAATAATATTGGTCCCAGTTGATTTCCCTGTATAAGTAAAGAATATATATTACTATATATATATACAGTGGGGAGAACAAAAATACAGAAAATCACATTGTATGATTTTTGAAGTAATTAATTTGCATTTTATTGCATGACATAAGTATTTGATCACCAACCACCCAGTAAGAATTCCGGCTCTCACAGCCCTCCTGTTCTCCATTCGTTACCTGTATTAACTGCAACTGTTTGAACTCGTTACCTGTAGAAAAGTCACCTGTCCACACACTCAATCAAACAGACTCCAACCTCTCCACAATGGCCAAGACCAGAGAGCTGTGTAAGGACATCAGGGATAAAATTGTAGACAAGGCTGGGATGGGCTACAGGACAATAGGCAAGCAGCTTGGTGAGAAGGCAACAACTGTTGGCACAATTGTTAGAAATTGTAAGAAGTACAAGATGACGGTCAATCACCCTCGGTCTGGGGCTCCATGCAAGATCTCACCTCGTGGGGCATCAATGATCATGAGGAAGGTGAGGCAACAGCCCAGAACTTCACGGCAGGACCTGCTCAATGACCTGAAGAGAGCTGGGACCACAGTCTCAAAGAGAACCATTAGTAGCACTCTATGCCGTCATGGATTAAAATCCTGTAGCGCACGCAAGGTCCCCCTGCTCAAGCCAGCGCATGTCTGAAGTTTGCCAAAGACCATCTGGATGATCCAGAGGAGGAATGGGAGAAGGTCATGTGGTCTGATGAGACAAAAATAGAGCTTTTCGGTCTAAACTCCACTCGCCGTGTTTGGAGGAAGAAGAAGGATGAGTACAACCCCAAGAACACTATCCCAACCGTGAAGCATGGAGGTGGAAACATCATTCTTTGGGGATGCTTTTCTGCAAAGGGGACAGGACGACTGCACCGCATTGAGGGGAGAATGGATGGGGCCATATATCGCGAGATCTTGGCCAACAACCTCCTTCCCTCAGTAAGAGCATTGAAGATGGGTCGTGACTGGGTCTTCCAGCATGACAACGACCCGACACACACAGCCAGGACAACTAAGGAGTGGCTTCGTAAGAAGCATCTCAAGGTCCTGGAGTGGCCTAGCCAGTCTCCAGACCCTGAACCCAATAGAAAATCTTTTGGGGGAGCTGAAAGTCTGTTTTGCCCAGCGACAACACCGAAACCTGAAGGATCTGGAGAAGGTCTGTATAGAGGAGTGGGCCAAAATCCCTGCTGCAGTGTGTGCAAACCTGGTCAAGAACTACAGGAAACGTATGATCTCTGTAATTGCAAACAAAGGTTTCTGTACCAAATATTAAGTTCTGTTTTTCTGATGTATCAAATACCTAAGTTAGGCAATAAAATGCTAATTCATTTCTTAAAAATCACACAATGTGATTATCTGGATTTTTTTTATCCCTCACAGTTGAAGTGTACCTATGATAAAAATTATAGACCTCTACATGCTTTGTAAGTAGGAAAACCTGCAAAATCGGCAGTGTATCAAATACTTGTTCTCCCCACTGTATATAGATAGATATATAGATAGATATATATATAACGAAATAACCTCTCTATTGCTATTATCAAACATAATAATTTTCTAGATAAATGGAACATATCCTGGTTGATGGTGGATTGATTGTTCTATTGATTGATGGAAGGATCTGCATTTACTTTTACATTTGTTAATTAGCAGACACACTTACCCAAAACATAATGCATTTTTTCTCAGGTGAGAACAAGTCTAGGTGTTGTAGCAAGTATATTTGTCAGAACAAAAAAAATATATAGAAATGACGCACAGCTTTAAGTTTTTTTTTTGTAGAATCCATTTGGTAGAATCCGCTTTTATGCACCAGAACCAGAATAATTAATATGTTGATATTTGCTCTATGCAGACGGGTCTGTACAAGACCCATAGACGTTCTTACCATGTTTGAAATAACAGTTGTTCTCCCTGCGTGAGAAACAACTCTGGTTCTACGGGAGAGCAAAACAGATGATTTCAGAGTGCATGTCTCTATAGAAGAAGGGATATAGAGATATCACCAGAGGAACGCATGTTGGCGGTACCAGTGGTTTGTTTGCTTGACTGCGTTAATGAGCTAACTTTTTGGTTAAAACTAATTATTCTCTCTGTGTTTAGATGTAGCCAGAAATATTTCGGCCACAATTGTAGCAAAAACGTGAAGGAAAGAAACCTTAACTGACAAAGAGTTTTAAGGTGGAGCCCTTTATAGAGGGTTCTAGAAAGAACTTCTAGAATAAGTAAAGGGTTCTTGCTAGTACCCATATAATCCTGCTCCTATTTTTCAAAGAGTTGTATAAAGTGTGTGTGTGAATAAGACGGAATTAAGTTTGGTTGGTCTACTGTGTTCTTCTGTATCTTCTACCTCAGGGATTGATCCCAAAGGTGTCCCGCAGTTGTAGTGTGAACTTCTGTGGAAGCCCTCGTCTGATCAGTTCCTCATGAAGCTAGAAACAGAACACACAGTGTTATGAGTGATTATCAAGTAGAGCTGAGGAGAAACCTGTGGTTAACTGAGACCAGTCAAATAATAATGACACTGACCTTCTGTAAGACCACGTTGTTGATGTAATTGTCTGTTAGTGGAGTCAGAGAGGAGAGCTTCATCCTCAATACAACAACATATCCTGTTAATACACAATAGTATATAAGAACTCATGCAAACATTCCCAAACACCCCACACATTATCAGAAATTGTTTACAACATTGTACTAACTAGATCCACTATTTGCAGAGGGTGTAGTAGCTTCTGTTGTTAGGGGCTGGGTGGTAGCAGGTTCTGTTGTTAGGGGCTGGTTAGTAGCAGGTTCTGTTGTAAGGGGCTGGGTAGTAGCCGGTTCTGTTGTTTGGACTAATGGTGTGTTTTTTGTCTCTGTTGGACACAACAAACAATAATTACCTACAGAAACACATTTTCTGAATATTGTGTGGTTGAAAATGCTGACAGTTTGGGTCAATGTTTCACAGATAAAAGCTGACAGTTTGTGTCAATGTTTCATGCTAGAATAAATATAATGTGTGTTTGAAACAGACACAACAACAACTCACCTCCATAGCAGATAAAAGGTGAAGTATTGTTGCAGTTCTCTGTGTTGTACTGATTCATTCATAATGAGCAATAACTCAGGAATGATTTAATCCTGGAATAGTGATCAAGTAACTAAGGGACTGACTCCAATCTGACCATGATCCATTAATGGACAGACCGATCCACACTGATTCGTAGGAGTAGTAAGTCTGGTTGACTGTCTGGTTCCCCACATTGATTGGGTAGGTGTAGGTCATCCTTGTTAGGTTCTGTATGGCCTGGTTCTCTGTCTGGTTCCTCACAATGGCCAGGTCTGCGTAATTATCTCTGCAGTAACTCTGAGCTTGATACCATGTCATCCATTCTTTAATCAGCACAAAGGTCTGAGTGGCATTTTGTCTCCCTGGAGAAAGTGAGCATAGTTTCAGGATAGATGTGGCTCAATGGCTCTATAATGTTTTACATTGACACATGAAACTCCTAGAATAGTATCTGTGGGATCATAATAGACATCTAACTATAGTTTTATCAAAGCTCAACAACAAGTTCAAAAATGTCAGATCAATGCATAAAAAACATGGGACATATTAAACATAATGTAGGATAAATAGGTTTTTGTAGGGGGGGTAGTAGGGGGGGTCGTAGTGGGTGGGGTTGTAGTGGATGGGGTTGTAGTGGGTGGGGTCGTAGTGGATGGGGTCATAGTGGATGGGGATGTAGTGGGTGGGGTTGTAGTGGATGGGGTTGTAGTGGGTGGGGTCGTAGTGGATGGGGTCATAGTGGATGGGGATGTAGTGGATGGGGTCGTAGTGGATGGGGTCATAGTGCGTGGGGTCGTAGTGGATGGGGTCATAGTTGATGGGGATGTAGTGGATGGGGTCATAGTGGATGGGGTCGTAGTGGATGGGGATGTAGTGGGTGGGGTTGTAGTGGGTGGGGTCGTAGTGGGTGGGGTCGTAGTGGGTGGGGTCGTAGAGGATGGGGTCGTAGTGGGTGGGGTCGTAGGAAACAGGTTCATGACACCACAGCTTTAATTAGAATTTTCATCCCATTCGTTTTTTAATACAATTTTTATATCTTCTTGAATATATTAATACTTTTACAATAATGAAATACATATTTAAGAAGTTTGTTCTTTATATTGAATTTTAAATAAATTATAAACCTTTAAGAGAACCAAACTCAGCTGTGGTGTTTTCAGATTTATTAATCTCAGTATTCATAGTCTACTCACCATCATAGCAGACAAAGTGTCCTTGTAAGTCACAGGAATATCCATGCCATTGTCCATCATATGACGTGACACAGAGTTCCTTGTAATGTAAACGGAATGGATACGGATCCCAGGGAAATCCTTCAGGCCATCCATTACTGATCCCATCAGTCTCAGTATCTTCCAGGGACCACCTCCAGTTGATTAACTTCAGTCCAATCCAGGCTTTTCCAGGATAACCAAGTGTGGAGTTAATGAGACAGGTCAGACTGTTGTATTCCTCTGGGTCAGATACAGAGGCCAGGTCAGTGTAGGTCTCTCTGCAGTAACTCTGAGCTTCAGTCCAGGTCTTATTCATGTTCACCATGTGATACTGACAAGAGATGTTTGGGGAGAAACTACACAGCCCTGAAAATAGCAAATAAAACAGCAGCTTGTTAAAATACACACAACATCATCAACCTCCTGACCAGGTATGTATGTAAACAAGTATTAAACCATTCATCTGTATATGTCAGGATTCCACCCTGACCTGCGCGCCACTGGTCCAACTGCACCCTCTGGTGGACTATGTGCGCGGTGCGCCTGTCAGTCAAAACACTCCCAGTCATTAAGCACCTGGCCTCTCCACACACACCTGTCCCTCATGAACTCATTATCCACCCTACTTAGCTTTCTGCCTTTCGACTTCCCCTTGTCGATTCAAACCAAGTACCACGCCAGTGTTACTCCAGGCTACGTATTTAGTTAGCAGACCTCTCCTCTACTTGTAGAGTTTGGCTTTCAAGCCTTCTTTGTTTTCCCAGACACTTTTATAAGTATTTAAGATTTATCTACATGACCGTTCCGCCTAACTCGTATACGAGTGAAGCATTATAAACGGCCATTTCACTCAACCACCTCACGGATTCATCTGAAATCCTTTGTCGTGCTATTGGGTCCCTAATCTCACTCAGTTCCCCTGCGGGACCTTACAGAATATGTATATGCATTATATTGCTTTAAACAAAAACATATTTGAAACAGACAGACTATTAACTCACCGCTATAACAGACAAAAGGTAGAGTTTTGTTACAGTTCCTCAATATTCTGCCATAATTGTATTGAGCAGTGACACAGGACTCATTCAATCCAAAAACATCTGGACCTTCATTGATGCTTGCATCCATTGAGTCGAAGGTGTTGATCCCATCTGACCATGAAACATCTCTGTACAAACCGATCCACACTGATATGTTAGTGGGGATGTAATAAGTCTGGGTTTGGTTCACTAGGGACTGGTTCCCAGTCTGGTTCCCCACGTTGATTGTGTAGGAGTTGACAATCATTGTTAGGTTCTGTATGGCCTGGTTCTCTGTCTGGTTCCTCACAATGGCCAGGTCTGTGTTGTGATCTCTGCAGTAACTCTGAGCTTGATACCATGATATCAATTCTTTAACCAGCACAAAGGTCTGAGTGGTATTTTGACTCCCTGGAAAAAGTGAACATAGTTTTAGTGTAATCCAGAATAGTTCTTTCTCATTAGATCAATATGTCTTTACCAATAACCAGCATGAAAGTGAATTGAACAACTTGATTTCTTCTAGGCAATTTGAGGTATAACCCATATGTAAACAGAAAGCTATTTCTCATCCTCAATTTTCTAGTTAGTTAGATTTTTGTGTGTTTCCTATTGTAACCCTTGTGGTGTACTTAGATATCCCATGTGTAGGTTTTTTGATGAAATCTTGAAATACTTTGTTTTTGTGGTCGAGAGTTGGAAGGCTCATACAGAAATACACAAACAACACGTCATTCTTTGCTGTAGACTGTCCTCTACAATGTGGAATAAAACGTAAGCTTCTAACTTGAACCAGTCTGGAGATATTCATGGGAATGTAACTGGTGTGCTTTCTTATGCAAAATTGAGCTTAAAATCCATCAGGTTTAGTGGGAGTTTTATGTTGTGATCCTCACATTTCACAGCCTAGATGTGCTACTGGGCCATAATGACATTTCATTTGTTTGCTGTTTAATTCAACACCTAAAATTTCAAGTACAAATTATGATGTAAAAATACTTAAATAAAACAACAAAAACAAAAAAAAAGCTAATAAAATACAGGAGATGAGACGATAAAATACCAGTATGTCAGCATGGATACCGTACTCACCATCGTAGCAAACAAAGTAGTTCCCTGAGTTACAAGAATACCCGTACCACATTCCAGATGATGTCACAGTCACACAGGTCTTCGGCCAATTACTGTAAATGAAGGCATCCGGGTCCCAAGGATATCCTGTAGGCCATCCATTACTGATCTCCTCTGTCTCATTATTGTCCAGAGACCACCTCCATCTGCTGAACTTCAGTCCTATCCAGGCCTCACCAGAAAAAACACTTGTATATTGCAGCAAATTTCCCAGACTGTAGGATTCCTGTGATTCATATACAGTGGCCGGGTCAGTGTAGGTTTCTCTGCAGTAACTCTGAGCTTCAGTCCAGGTCTTATTCATGTTCACCAAGTGATACTGATGAGAGAGACATGAAGTGAGTGTGTTCAGCCCTGAAATAAAGGAAGTGAAACATCTATATGGTTAATTTTGATCAATTTACAATATCTATTGTGTTGATAATGTATATAACAATAATGTATTTCACTGACCCGATAGCATTATGATCAGGAGCACTGTTTTATCCATGCCTGATTAATATGGAGAGTAACATGGAAACACTGAGTTAGATTCAAAACAACACCAGACTATAAATATCTTAATTATAAATGTTATTGATTTATTTGGTAGATTTGCGTCTTGTTGAACTCTATTATTTTTTCTTGGCCCCTCATTTCAACCATACTGCTTGCATTTTAATGACTGTGTGTTCAGACACATTATTATATTGATGTATTTGATTAGTAAAACAAATAAATGAAAAAAAATGAATGAATGATGTATTAAATGTTTATCATACAAGATATATATATATATATATATAGTAAATATCAGAATACCATATTTGTGGGGTGTTGGTAACTATCTGCTGGTACTACAGCCTACTGGAATATGTCACACCATGTATAGGAAAACAAAGTGTATTGTTTTTTTATGTCAGAGATCAGACAGTAGAAGCAATTTACCAAAAATGTTCATGAGATTTATTGATCTCTAATCATCAAACAATACTAATTATAAATAAAAGAAGTAAATAAATTAATTACATACCAAGACTTACCTTTGTTTTACTGAAATCTCCTTCACCCGTTTCACTCTCACGTTTAGTCGTCAGTCTTGTGTGTTTGAATTCCCCTTTCTCTAACCTGTGTGTGTCTCTCTGTCTCTAACCTGTGTGTGTGTCTCTGTCTTTATCATGTGTGTATGTCTGTCTTTAACCCGTTGGTGTTTCACTCTGTTTCTTTGTATCTTAGTCACTGTCAGTTTTCACCCTAATAAGAACAATACAGTTGTATTCCAGTTTGTTCACATACTGTACCTGATCAAAATCATCAGTCTGATAACAGGAGTGATATTTGTGGTATTCAGTGCAGTGCTTCTTTGATGTGTTTCAGTGTGTTTGTTTGTTTCTGTCTTTTCTTAGGACTTTTCCCCACTCAAACACAGATTGTAAAATGTAATAATTTACTGATCAACAACTTTCATTGATAATAATTAGAAAAGTAGTTCTGGGATCTGGTCCTGTTAACTACATTTAGTAGTGTAAGCACACACCATATAACCAATGAAATATAAAATCGATGGTTGGCAATAACATGTTCAGTCTCCGACCTTGAATGAATCAAAAAATGGAGGTTTGAGGATTTTGTATTGCAGAACAGGGAAACAAACATAAACGTACATTTTATTGATTCAATAACAATGTTAATATAAACAATAGGTCTACCACCATCCCTCTACTGACAACAAAGGTCAACACTAACCCTGGTATTGTCACGTCTCCTCCTGGGGAGGTGCCCCCTCCTCGCTCGGGCAGGGTCTGGCGTTGACCGCATCGACTTCCTAGCTGCCACCGTTCCCCTGCCCCCACCTTTTGTGTTGAATGTTCATAATGTCCAATGTCCTCACAAACGCACCCCCCCATGATTGTTCGTAATGTCCCATGTCCTCACGAACGCACCCCCCCATGATTGTTCGTAATGTCCCATGTCCTCACGAACGCACCCCCCTATGATAGTTCGTAATGTCCCACGTCCTCACGAATGCACCCCCCCATGATTGTTCGTAATGTCCCATGTCCCATATGCCATGTAACCCTAGTATGTGCCATGTCACCCTAGTATGGCCCATGTTACCCTACTATGTGCCATGTTACCCTAGTATGTGCCATGTAACCCTAGTATGTGCCATGTTACCCTAGTATTGCCCATGTTACCTTAGTATGTGCCATGAGGATGATTTTATATAAGTGCTTTTTACACCAGCGGTTGTCACAAAGTGCTTCTCCAGATACTCAGACTGAATTGATGCACTGTGGCTATGGAAACTCCCCATGTATTGAAACCAATGATGAAAACTAGATAGGAGACCTACTCTGTGTGGTAGCCAGGTCTCTCATTACAATTATACATGTTCTTGTTACTGTCAGGTCAATAGATGCAGGTGTGCTGTGTCCAGAGTCTGTTCAACAGAACACCAACCCATTAGAGCGCATTGCTTGCATCAAGAAGGAGACCTCAGCATATGATTCAGACTGGCTCTCTTCCCTGTTATAAACAATAAACCATTCATGACAGATTGACCCAGGTCCCATGGCACAAATCTATAGCATCATGAAGTAATGGACTGAGACAGATACTTAGTCTGATGTTGTGTGTTTTCCAGAAGGAGAAAGACCCATAAAACCTCAAAAAAGCCAAGAATGGCTAAAGCCAGGTCTTAATCCCATAGAAAACCTATGTTGTAATAGCTGAACTCAACAGTTTGTTAAAATGTCCCCTGAAGCGGAATGATTTGCTCCTGAAGAGTTGACCAAGTTGTTGTTACAGATGTTTATAGTCTTGTCAGTGACGCACAGACATCGTTAAACTATGTGTTATACTTGTTATAACTTCTGCTTTACTAAGACCAAGTCACAAACGATCCTGCTGTTGGCAATCCACCTTGGAATCAGGTCCAACTGATTTAATGATACTGTGCTATTAACAAGGAAAATGCAGCTATGCAGCGTAGACAAACCACATATATCTCATATGTCATCAGCCAGTAGAATATTACATCAAACAATAAATGCCCTCCCCAGACACCATATTGTGTGACAAATCCTCAGTCTCTGTAATGTTTGCCAACTATAAATATACAAAGCTGACTTAATGGCCCTAGCTGGACCCCTGGGGTAGTTGGTGGCGTGGATGGGACACATTATTGCACAAATTCCTGCACCATTAAAAGATGAACTCGCATTTCTTAACAAACTGCCAGGCATGTAAGAGGCTGAACATATCTTGACTAGTCAGTATATCATTCTTGGTTTCATGTTTATTTATTACAATATGACAACATGACACATCCTTCTACAGTATTGCTATGATACATTCACTGACCGAGACCCCAACCCTATCAGCCAATCCATGTGGGTGTAATAAGTAAGCTTGTTCGTGGAACATGACATCATAGCAATGGCGTCAACCTTGTTCTGTTTCTTAGCTCAAGACTTCTCCCGATTTCTTTTGGAAAAAGTTGGTCTTAGAAGATTTGTAAATGTTTGTTTTTAAGAGGAAACTCTTACAGCTGTTTGTGAGTCCTCCTAGTAGTAATATAAAATGTTTTGTGAATACGGCCCAGAATGGGCTGGGTGGTAGTTACTGGTGTTTACATAATTTTCACAAATATATCTGATCTGCATTACTGATTTTCCTATGGCTTTTTCCTAAAGAAACAATATAAAATCTAAATATTTTACTGAACATAAATATCAGAAAATCAGGAGCCTAGATAATCAATGTTATTGTTTTATAGAGTTGGGTCACATTCAACATCAATGTAGGCGAAGACATCTGCATTCCATAAAACCAGCAGTTCCAGGAAGTTATGAGATCAGGGCCCATGACTCCCTTGCACGTTAGTATCTTACAAAGATTTATTATTAAAGTTATAATCATGTGTTTTCAGCACTCTGATATATGTTCTCCATCCCTGTTCTCTGGTCTACTTTTAGTTCTCTTAGACTTTCCCCTGTAGCTACAACCCTTCTACTCTGGTGTTCCATGTCCTCACAATCAGAGGGGGCAAAGCCCATCATGGTGTTGCATCAGGTGGTCAGAAAGAAGAAAGTTGCCCTAAAACATCCCTGGAGGTGTGAGAAAGCAGTATATTCCTGATAATACAGGTTTATTTTAGTTCTATTCCCTTGTTAAAGAACACAACACAGAGGAATGGTACTTGCACAATACTATAGAGCACACATTATCTATTATAGAGAGGCTTCAGACAACCACATAAGTTTGGGTTGGGCCAAGAACTCGAGGGGACACTATACCAGAGTTATTTATTTCTCAATACTCACAGGCTAACTATTATGACTAATGCCGCAGAATGGCTTTAACCAGGGATGCTTTAACCAGGGATGCTTTAACCAGGGATGCTTTAACCAGGGATGCTTTAACCAGGGCAGAATGGCTTTAACCAGGGCAGAATGGCTTTAACCAGGGCAGAATGGCTTTAACCAGGGCAGAATGGCTTTAACCAGGGATGCTTTGACCAGGGATGCTTTAACCAGGGATAATTTGACCAGGGATGCTTTAACCAGGGATGCTTTAACCAGGGCAGAATGGCTTTAACCAGGACAGAATGGCTTTAACCAGGGCAGAATGGCTATAACCAGGGCAGAATGGCTTTAACCAGGGCAGAATGGTTGAAACAGCTTGTGAGGCACATTCAAGCCCACCTTTGTCATGTGAATTAAGTTGTAATACAAGTGAGATAAATGCGTTTACATTTTACTATTTAACTAATATTGTTAAAGTTTTTCTCAGTTGCTTAAGTACATTTTTCAGATCAAGATTGAAAATCTCCAAACTACTACCGTCACACTATCTAATGACTTGTGCACATAATAAAACACATCTCAGTCAGGTCTCCTGGTTTCGTTAAATATCACGTCAGAGGGTTTGAAACCTGCTGCACGTGACCAGAAATGTTTCTGAACCTTGTTTTAGATGAAGTGAGTGTCGGAAAGTTCGGAACGTTGTGTGTATAGTAGTCCATCACTACGTTGTTCCGACAAAATGTGTCGAAAAGCCCGGAACAGCCATCATTACTTCCCAATATATTCCTTTACTATATTCCAATAGTTTTTTCAACATATCATCCTATATAATGCACTAAATGTGCATTCAACCAACGTAGACTAACCCTATTCAAACATCTCTGTGATGTAGAGCTACATATCTTATCTAAATAGTTTTAATCCTAGAGATAATTAGCATTTGCCATTGCAGTTTCTGCCATGAGGGCTGCATAAAGCACCTGCATCCTGCATATCAGATATCCTAGACTCTGCATCTGTGATCAAATCAGACCTGTTTGTTCAGCATATTCCTGCCCTGCATTTTGTTAAATAATGCTACTTTCTGCAGTCCTACATCCAACTGCTTTTCTTAGTCCTCTGTTGTGACTTTAAAACACTGTCCAGCACATTCTGGAAACTACATAGAAACATAGAGTAAACAACTGAGTAAGAGCATGGTAACCACACACCAATAGTAATCTTGTTTCTGCTGAAATTAGGAATTAGGAAAGTTGCTAGAAGAGAAAGAGTGGTAACTGAGACGGTAACACTAGGTAAGAGTGTGCTAGTGACCCATTAATCATGTAACTGAGACGGTAACACTGAGACGGTAACACTAGGTAAGAACATGCTAGCTATCCATTAATCATGTACCTGAGATGGTAAAACTGGTAAAATCATGTAACTGAGACTATGTTCTATGTAGATTTCCATTAATCGTGTAACGGAGACTATGTTCTATGTAGATTTCCATTAATCGTGTAACGGAGACTATGTTCTATGTAGATGTTGGTGATCCACCAGGCAGTGAAAAAATGCACTTTGAATTGATTGGAAATGTCTTTAAGGCGGTTTCCTATCCGGACCAGGACCTATAACCGATATATTATTGAGAGTTAATACAGTTTGACGGAACGTTTCCATTTTAACCTGCACAACGTTTCTAGCCTTTATGGCACTGGTTTAGCGGCCAAGGAACGACCAATCACATATGCCTTGTAAATCACCCATCGTGAAGCTACTCAGCCAATCAAATTTGTGCACTGGCCTCACATTCGAGTGATATACACACCGACACTAACAGAAGATAGACGAGAGGTAGCCTAATAGTCGGAGAACTAATTTAGTCAGAATAACGTTATTCCACATGGCGCGCTCTAGAAAGAGAAAAGCAGACCGCGAAAACAAAGCTTTTAATGTGGACTGACTCTTATTTGTTCCTTCTTCCCACGGTTAGTTCAAAACCAAAATGTTTTATTATTAGACCATGGCGATTAAAAGCGGCAACTTGAAGCGCCACTACGAGACAAAGCACACATCCTTTGAGGACAGATACCCACTCCAATCCGAACCGAGGGCACAGACATTTAACGATCTTAACAAAGCGCCCAATATTATCGATCCACGAAATCCTAACACATTCATTCACTGCCCAAAACCGTACTAACGAATGTTCCCTTAAAGTTGCTTTCGAAATAGATTTAGAAACAAGCATTTTTCTAGAATGAACCAGTCAAAAAAGCTCTTATGCATTTTAGTTTTAAATGCAGCCTTTATTTTACCTGAGATTTGAAAATGTATGTTATTATTAGAGTACTGTAGCGACCC